>PVJA010001289.1:70341-131462 GCA_004027025.1 Myocastor coypus
TTTTTTTTTTTTTTTTTTTTTTGTCTTTTTGAGACAGGGTCTCGCTATGCAGTTGAGGCTGGGCTTGAGCTCACTTTTGTAGCCCAGGCTGGTCTCTAACTCGCACCAATCCTCCTGCCTCAGCCGCCCAAGTGCTGGGATTACAGGCGTGAGCCACCACGCCCGGCCCCTACAGTATTTTTTGAAAAACTATTTTTATCGAGGGTGGGCCATGTCCCCAGCACTATTCTAGGTATCCCGACATGCCCTCTGACCCTCACACCAGGTATGTGAGGTAAGTGGTGATGAGATGATGGTGACTGATGCCCTCCTCCCAGAAACCTTGGGTCATTTCTGCTATTGTACTTTGAAAAAAGAAGTTTCAGAAAAGTAGCTATAATTTAAGTACTTTTGACTTTGTTAAAAAGAAAAAAGGCTTATCTTAAGTAATTCAAATAATAGAGGAAAACAACGAAAGCAAGCATTACCAATTATTCTACCATCCATGTATCTCACACTATTAATATTTTAGCATGTAGTCTTTCAGACAGGAAATAAATGTTATAGCCGTTGGGCTTGCCAGGCAAGTGCTTATTCTACTGAGATATCTCCCCAGCCCCTGTAGCTCCATTCACTATGGCAGAAAAAAATATTTTATTTCATTCAGTTTACCAAAATTGATCTTGTTTTGAAATTCTGTATTATTTTTATTGCTCTTTTTCTCTTTGAAATTAAAAAAAAAAATTGAATCACTCCTAGGGTTGAGCTTTCTGACATCATGCTATTTATAAACAAAGCGTCTCCTCATTCTTCACATGCTTTAAAAAAAAAAAAAATGTATGCATGAAGATGCAAATACATCTTGGCACAATTGCCTGATTATTTTCTTAGGAAAATTTTCCAGCAGAAGGATGACTGGATTAAAGGCTATGTACATATTAACTTTTATCGCATTTTGCCAAAAATGTTTGAACAGATTTACATCCCTGCTTATGTGCTCTCTCTATGGGGTCAGTCACTTGTGCCCAGCAACTCAGCCTCTGAAGTGGGTGTGAAAATACCAGCACATTGAAATTTCTTAGGACAAAGTAGTGACACTACACAGATTAAGAGTCGGTCATTTAAATCTCTCTCTATTGGAGAAACTCCTACTGTCCCTATTTTACTCTTATTTTCCCCATTTCTGAGACTCAGAAAAGTTCAGTGACTAACCTGATAGAACCCAGCTAAAACGTGGCCAAGCTGCATTCAAATCCAGCTCTGTCTTTCAGGACTGGGTGGGACTCTGGTGTCAAAGCCCTCCACGCCAGCCTCTAGGTGAGCTGGAGGTGCCTGGTTAGTGAATAAACGTACGTGTGCACAGCTGAGGCCTCCCTGTGCCTCCTGGCGAGGGCTTACTTCAGGGTGGGAATATTGGGAGGTTTTTCCAGAAGATCTAGGGAGTTTCCCCTGAGAGCAAACACAGCATCTTTTACTTTCACTTTGGAAACAAGGAAGCCTGCCACCTCCCACACCAAAATACCAGACAGTCCCCCACCGGGGCTTTTCCACCTGCCCAGAAATCCCAGGACACTGCTCAACTTCCCCAGAGTGGAGTCAGCTTCAGCCCTTCTTTGAGTTGTGTGAGCCCCTCCCTCTGGGTCCCAGAAGGAACAACTCTTGGACCACTCCTTTTTTCCTTCACAGGCCTATTCATTGGAAGTGGCTGAGGAATCTGAAATATGGCTCCCACGGGCTGAAGTGAGGCCTTGGGCCTCTCCAGCTCGCCTCAGCCACTTCTGTAGAGAGCCAGCTTCTGCTGCTGCAAGTCACAGAGCCACAGGGACATCCCAGGGGTCACATTCCCAGCCCCTCTCTCCACCTCAGGAAGAGATTTCTTTAAGTGTTGTTTTAACAGGTTGATGCAAAATAAACCCAGAAGGAGGGGAGGCTAGAGAAATGGATGCTTTTAGCAAATTAAAAGTACAGTGACCAGCAGTGGGAGGGGAGCTAGTGTGGGGGGGGTCACACCTCAGGAGTTATGACAAAGCTGTGACTTGGATCCTAGCAGGGAGCACAGCCAGGGCGAGGAGAGCATTGCCAGAGCCTGTGCCTGAAAAGTCTATGTCAGTTAAGATAAAGGGGCATTGGCTGCAGCAGCTATGAACCTGGCCCAGATCCTCAGCCCTGCCTTGCTGGAAGGGAGCACAGGCTGAGGTCCAGAGGGCAGCCTGCCCCGCCCCTTGCTGGACCAGCAGTTGTGCACAGGTATACAGGGGTGCCAGGGATTTCTGCCCCCCTTTAGGAGGATGGTTTCTATTGCCCTAATAGGCCACTGGCTCCTTTTCCAAATGTGTTACTGACTAGACGCTGCAGAGGTGAGCTTTGCAGTCATCTCAAGGAGTTGGCCCACTGCCTGTTGTGGGGAGCCTTGTCAGTCTTGATGGAAGATCAGCAAGAAGAGAGAATGGCCCAGGAGCAAGTTGAGATGGGGAGGCAAGAAAATAAATATCTCAGGAAACTGGCAGCATCTGTCATTTTATTCTATCTCCATCCCAAACTTCGGGAGCAGACTTTTCACCTCATCTTACAGAGGAGAACATAGGTCCTCAGAGGGGTTCAAGGGATAACTTGACGCAGAGCTAAGGAGAGACTTAAGGTTCAGAGAGGCCAAAATGAAAATAAAAATGGTGCTAGGGAAAAAGAAAAGTGTCTTAGGATCTTGGAGTAATGCTGCTGCTCTAAGGTACTCAAGAGCTAAGGGCTCCTACCCAGCGTGACTTTAATGAAGCAGCAGCGCCACTTCCTGTGGCCGCTCGCCTTTGACAACAAACAGGTCAGTGAGGCGGACTTTGTTTATGGGTCTGAAACACCTGAGCGGCTCCAAGTGGATTGGGAAAGCAGGAGGAGGCATCTTTTTCTGCTCAGGCTGATCCCTGTCCTTTTCTCCATCCAGGTATGACTTCATCGAGATTCGGGACGGAGACAGCGAGTCTGCAGACCTCCTGGGCAAGCACTGTGGGAACATCGCCCCGCCCACCATCATCTCCTCGGGGTCCGTGCTGTACATCAAGTTCACGTCTGACTACGCCCGGCAGGGCGCAGGCTTCTCCCTGCGCTATGAGATCTTCAAGACAGGTAGTGTGAGGGGGGAGTGACAGGTGGTAGGGGTTTTGGCTTCATCCTGTTGAAAGTGCCAAGGGGAACAGTTTCAGGGTATATCTGAGATGTCCCGAGATTGAAAGCTGTCTCAGGCCATGGTGCGACATGAGGCAGCAGACTGAGAGAGAGAGTGGGGGCTCCAAAGAAGTGAAAACATTTCTTTTTTAAAGAATCTGACTTTTCATATTTCTTTAAATCAAACTAAACTGAGGAAAAAGCAAATTTTGATTGAACTTCCATCTAATGTTGGCTTTATTTGGAGTTGCATGGGGCTAGAGGACATGACTTTTTCACTGTTTGAGGCCATCAAGAGCTCTCCATAGTTCCCTAAATGGATCACCCTGTAACTTTAAAATTAAAACATAACTCCTAGAAAGTCCCCTTGGCTATCCATCCTACTTCCTCTGCCAAGTATTTCTCTGTATCAGTGATGCAGTCAACAAGATAGCAGAAGAGGACAGACACAGTGACCACTTGATTCTAGTAGGTACTCCTTAGCTTCCTCTAGGACTGACCATGGGCCAGTGTGTTTCTGTGCCTGAGGACAGCAGGCTTGCATTCGCACGATGCTCCCCAAGCAGCATGTCCTTCTCTTCGATCGGTGGCAGCCCATATTCTGAGGCTGGCCGAGCCTGGCAAATGCTCCAGTTATCTCTCACCCTGCCTGCTCCCCACCACAGAGGTGCTGGCTCCATCTCCCAGGACCTCTCCCTCTGCTGCAACCTGAGTTTTACAGCTCTTGAATGGAGTCTGATTCAGGGGAAAGCTGTCAGCTCTGTCATCGAGAGGCCCATGGCCGGCGCCTGTTCAGTTCAGTGCAAGGGGAACTACTCATATATATTTTCATTTTCATTAAATAGTTCTTGAAAGGAAGTCATAGCTGCTGAAAGCACTTTTTATATCCACTCTGTCTAAATATTTGTCCGATTGGTCTGAGAAGACAGAATTAAATGAAGGGGAAGGGTCATCAGAACTGTGTCATGCTAGTGCAAGAACCCGTGCTGTCATGACGTGCGGGCCCAAGGTGGTCCATCTCTCATGAATTTTCATGCTTTTGGCCACAGTAAAGTCATAGGGTACTCAAGATGTGTGTGTGTGTGTGTGTGTGTGTGTGTGTGTGTGTGAAGCTTGGGGCTGGGATGAGGGCCCTGACTAGCTTGATCCACATGCCTTGAGAGGCCCATACAAGATCTAGATCAACACCACCAACACTGGTGGGACATGGCCTAGAAGGGGCAGTAGGAAGAGGGGAGAGAGAAGGAACAAAGCAGTGCTTATCCCTCTTCTAGTGAGGAGGGCGTGTGTGTAAGCTCTGTCCACAGCACACATGCAGTTGATGCTGTAAGTTGAAAAGAAAACTGAGGAAAGTGAGTAAAGGCTAGGTGAAGGTGCAGTTCACATGCTGTGGTTGTAAAAATAGGAACAATCAAGGAGCTCTCTAGAGTCTATCACTTCACAAGGTCCCTAGTGCCAAATTTGTCACTTGCCTCCACCGTCCTGACCATGAAAGGGAAGTAACCCAGGCAGGAGCTCCCAGCAAGTTGGCCAAGGGAAGCCAGAACAAGGGTGAGGGGCCGTGAAAGCTCCCCTCCCCTCGCTGTGGCCAGTCTCCTGCCTCCCAGGCAATGCGTCCACACTTGGGCACAAGGGTGCTCTGCCACTGAGCTACATGCCAGCCCTTTTTATTTTCAGATGGGCAGCAAAAGGAGTTCTGTTTGAGATGGTGTAAAAGTTTGGAAATGGCTAGCGGTAACCATCATACGTTATAAGTGTACTTAATGTGCTTGGCCTGTACATTTAATACTTTGATATATAAATTTGATTAAAATGACAAATGCCTGGAAAGGCATTTATGATACACACACACACACACACACACACACACACACACACACAAACCCTCATATATGCACAAGGATACAAACTCCAAAACTAAGAAGTTTCAGAAGTATTCCTCCTCATGCCACTTCTTGTACCCGTGTTTTCAGGGTTGCAGTCCTGAGAGAAAACATACAAAGTTTACGTCAGCCACAGAACATGAAAGAAATGGGTGGGCTAGCTGAAGAAATCCAAACAAACACAGCTATGTTTGCTAATCGGATTCATAAAAAGAAAGAAGGGGAAAACTATAAACACAGACACACAAGCAGACTCACGCACAGCCGGGGCAGCCTTTCTTTGGCAAGGCTGTGCTGCAGAGTTACACCGGGTTATGTGGAGCCACAGCGCAGAGGGGACAGGGGGCGTGGCTGGCGCGGAAGGCTCACTACTGCGTGCGTGAAGCACAAAAGAGCTTGTGCATTCGCTGACCATCTACCAATAAACACTAACTCGAAGCCGCTCAAACTCAGAAGACTTCGAGTCACCCCGTCCTCAACAGAGAATCTTACGTAACAATGGAAATGTGTTTTGAGTTTCTTTTTTTCCAGTGTTTCTCTGAATAGAGTCCAATATCGGTTTTTTTTTTTTTTTCTAGTGCCCAGTGGCATTTCTGAAAATGCAGTTTCTAGGATCATTCACAGGCAGACAAAACCTGAAGTAGCCACTGCCCTCCCTCTCTGCATTAGCACCTAAGTTCCCCTTCAGTAGCTGAGTCAAGCCAGCTTTGGATAAGTCCATCGTGTTTTTCTGTCTTTATATGTGTACATGCTTCTTCCACTTGCAAAGTTACTATACAGTCTTCAGTGGGAAAACACACAGCGGTCACTTTTCCATGCCAGAGTTCTTTGTTATGAAATCGTTCACTGCAGCCCAAATTCCCCAGCGTCTATGGGAAAGCATTGAGTCGACCAGAGTATTTGTTGACGGAGTTTTTTTTTTTTTTAACTTTATTCTTATAATGCATAGCAGAAACAGATCTTGGATTTCAAAGATTTCTGGGAGACTCAACTTTTGCCTTCTTTTCCTAGACTTTCCGCTGCATATTGGATATTCAGCTGCCTCTCTGATGTTTCAAACATGATACAGTTAGAGACAAATATATGGGCTTGATAGACAGGTTTGATTTTTCTGCATAAAAATGATAAAATTTGGAAATGTTTTCCTAAAGAATACAACAATTGGGGAGCTGGGGAGATAGCTCCAAGGCACAAGTGCCTGCTGGGCAAGTGCAAGGTCATGAGTTTGAACCCCGGTCCCACAAAAAAAAAAGAATACAACAATTTACTCTTCAGTACCGATGGCTGAAAAATTCCTTCTAGTAATGTAAGAATCAGGATCCTGGAAAGTGTGGATGGCCTACACTCTCACATTCTTCAGACACTGCCCAGACTCACCAGGTATCCATTACAGAGTCCCTTATGCCCCACCAATGTGAGAGACCAAAGGAAGAGCCCAGCCTGAATTCCGCACTCCCAAAGAAGAGGTGGAAATGCTTCTGAGGGAATGACAATAGGAGAGAATGGGGATGCCTTTGTCAGCTCTCTGGTGAGAAAAGAGCCCTGTGTGAGCTCCCAAAGTGGCCCATGCAAAAGGCTGCATAGCAGCTGCAATCTCTAACCTTTTCAGGATTCCTCTCAGCCCCCTGAAGACCTGCCAGCTAGCTTGGCTGTGTCAAATTGCATCATCCAGGACCACTGATGAGGCCCTCAGGATTTTGAGGCCCAATGGTAAAAAGAGCCTGGGGGAGATCACCCCTCTATTCCCCCTGGACCTGAGCTTGTCCTGCTACTGCCAGTCCTCAGAATGATGGAGCACAAAACCTCCAGTATGCAGCACATAGAGCTTCCAAAGAAGCTGTGAGGGTTCTCTCACTGCCCAGGTGCAGCATGGGAGAACAGAGGAGAGGATGGATGGATGGAGAGGGATAGTGGGATTTCCACAGCTATCTGCATGCTACCTCTTCCAACTTAGACATTTGCAACTTTTCAGAAAGCCATCGTCAATAAAAAGAGGCACCTGCTTCAGGAACTGCAGATAAAGACATTGCTGCAGGCTAAGATCAGTGTATTGACATCATGTAGTTATATTTCAGCAAGAACCTCAGAGAATACTTCCTGCCAGTAAACACCTAGTTTATTAAGAATTTCCATGGTTTATTTTTTTCTAAATGCTTAGTGTCTATTATCCTCCCCTACAAATACTGCTTCTTACCAAATGCAGCATTTATAAGGTAGTTACCTTAACTTGCTCCAGTTTTTGCTCTGTCTGTATCTGTGGTTCCCATCTGGGTCTTCCTACACCCAGTATCTTTGCAAGATTTTGTGCTGACAAAGGGTGGTGGTGGGGTGAGGCCCCAGAGCTCTTTCAGTAGCACTCCACCTAGAGGCTGTGGGAGAGACGGCTCCCATAATCCTCTTAGGAGCACCTGCTGTTGGCCAAGCCTGCACCAGGCTGCCAGTGTGTGCGCATATAATCAGGACACCCCTACACATCCCCAGAAAGTAGACACAGAACTTAGGAGAGAAACAAGGCCATCCCTATCACAAAGGAACCAGAAGCCTTCCAAATGTCAATACACTGCTGCATTTTTCCAAACTTGCTGCTGGAGCGGCCTTTAACATCCTCGGCACCCTACTGTGATCCACCAGCTAAAAACGTCGATTGTTAATTGTCTGGCCATTACAGAGCTGCTCGTTTTAATATAGTCATGACATGAATGAGACCCAAGCTCCCCTTTGCCCCTCCCCTGAGGCACCTTGGGTCTTGAAGGGAGAAGGGGCACTTAGTTGGCTGTGGTACAATGGGGGCTAGTGTTGAGGTCAGCAATAAATAAGGGGTAACATTGTTTTCCCTGCTGGCAACCAGCAAGCCTTCCTTAAGGATTGAAATAATTTACATTTCTGGAGAGAGCAGCTGAGTAATTGAGAAAGAAGACTCTGTTCCTCTTTGCAAGACCTCTCCTCTCTCTCTCTCTCTCTCTCTCTCTCTCTCTCTCTCTCTCTCTCTCTCTCTCTCTCTCTCCCTGCTCTCTCTTTTCTCACTCACTCTCTCTCCCCTCCCCTATCCTTATATACCCCTATTGCTGCTCTTACTCTAATATGTAGAACAAGCCTAATGTGCTTCCCTAACTCCTATCCTAGAAAGGGCTGCTTAAGGGCTTGAAATGCCAGTAAGTACAGTAGCATAAGGAGAATATTGAACACAGAGGGTAGTGGATAAGGAAAGTATGTACATTGCTCCGAGGGCCCTTGAGTAAAAACAAAAGCCTCGCAAATAGAGGGATTTGGACCCAAACATTTAAATAACCCATGCAACAGGGGCAGCCAAGAAAGCCTCCTTCTTAATACTGAAGCTTTCTTTGGTACACAGGCTCTGAAGACTGTTCCAAAAACTTTACCAGTCCCAATGGGACCATTGAATCTCCTGGGTTTCCTGAAAAGTACCCGCATAACTTGGACTGCACCTTTACCATCCTCGCCAAACCCAAGATGGAGATCATCCTGCAGTTCCTGACCTTTGACCTAGAGCATGACCCTTTGCAGGTGGGAGAGGGAGACTGCAAATATGACTGGCTGGACATCTGGGATGGCATTCCACATGGTGAGTGACATCGCTGCTACAAGGCACTTAGTTGCTTGGACTTTGTGAGTTGCTTTAGTAATCACAAGAAAGGAGAAGAAAGGCTCTCAAGGGAACAGCATGACTTTCTCTTCTTTTTCTCCAATGATTGATTTAAAGAAATTACAGAAAAGTAGACTGGTTTTTTTAAGAGATATTTTCTTTAGACTGAGAAGATAGAAAGTCCTTAGGGTGACGTCTTTTTTCACAACAAGTTGTCAGGTCAGAAAATGACTGTGGCCAAGCTATACGACCATCTAGAAGGACTCAAGAGGCACACAGGCTAGGTTCAAATCCTGTACAGCCTTAAAAAGCTGCTTAGCTGCTTATCTTTGTCATAACTGCATGAGCTGGTTTGTATCACCGTCATTATTCCTGGAATGTTATTATTAATATAGTATATGCTGAAAAGGTGTATTACTTGACACCACAATAAATTTGAGAATCACAGGTGAAGAACAGCATAGAACTTGGGTATGGTCAGTGTTGGAAAGGAAATGAATCATATACTTAATGGAGTTATTCTAAGTGTTTTCCAATAGAAGGGAAACTTGCTAGCTAAGCAAGAACATTTTCATCTCCTAGGAAAAGCATAAAATTTAATCAGGAAGCTAAGGCTTGGGTCCCACTCTGCTTCTTTGTAGCAGTGTGAACAAGGCAACATCACATCTTAATTCTCATGGAGCTCAAGTTCTTCTGAAGGATGGGCATTGTAATGATAGCTTTCTGCTCAGGCTGTAAAAATAGAATGAAGCCAGCTCATCAAAGTACTTTTTAATGTGCAGAAAAATCACTAGGCACTATTCTCAAAGTGCATCTTCGCTTGTCATGTCCCTAAAGAAATGGGTGGACATGATTTGCACCATCCACAGAGATGAGATGACACACGGTGAGGGGAGGGAAGAATGTATGGAAAATCAGGTTTCTGTTTTTTTCCTTGTCTTGTGTGTCCAGTCGGTCCCCTGATTGGCAAGTACTGTGGGACCAAAACACCATCTGAACTCCGCTCATCAACCGGGATCCTGTCCCTGACCTTTCACACAGACATGGCAGTGGCTAAGGACGGCTTCTCCGCACGTTACTACCTGGTGCACCAAGAACCACTGGAGAGTGAGTTGGGACATGGGGTGCACATGGTGGACCTCTGGGGGAGGTGTAGATGGAACCCTGGAGAGTTAGCTATGGCATCTGATCTCCAGGAATCAGAGCCACATCCTCTTTAACAGGCAGATCTCCAAGAATGGCTTATTCCCAGGCAAAGTCTCCTAGCCATACAAGTCTCAGTTCCCTCATTGATGACATAAAAGGAAATAGTTAGGGTCTAAGATGTTTAAGCCTAGTGCCAGTTTTCTCCCTCTCTAGGCCTCAGGCCAGTGTCACAAATCTGACCTATTTTAAAGCTCTCTTTCTCCCTCCCTCCCTCCCTCCCTCTCTCCACCTTCCCTGCCCCCTTCTGTGTTTTTGATGTTAAACATCTCTGCCTTTGCATTGAGTATCATTGGCCAGACAATACAACTGCTTCAACTTTGGAAGCTTTTCCTATAGGTGGGGCATGTTGTGAAGCATTAAAAACTGTTGCTGTGGCCCCAGCTGCCATGGAACTTGCAATGTAGGCCATGAAGCTCTGGCCCTTGGCCCTATCTCCAGATCTGCTGCTCCTGGCCATGTACTTTAGATGTGTTGCCCTTTCTGTTCTCTCTGTAAGAGTAAAGCTCTTTAAAGATCTTTAAAGAGCTGAGCAAATCCCACCACAGGTGTGAGCAGCTCATACTGATATAACTATAGACCCAGCGGCCTGACCTACAGGAAAGTCTCTGGGTTTTACTCCAGGCCTAGCTTTTTTCATGGAAGTTGTGTGATTTAAAAACAAAATCAAAAATTAGTATGACAACTTGTAGCAGGATCCACAAATGACCAGTCACAGAGCCAGAGATCCAGTTTGATACTGTGAACAAAATTGTTGATCCTCATGCATATGCAAATATTGACCAGTCTCTGCAGCATCCAGGGAGGAGTGGCAGTTAGAGGCCAGAGTGAGTGACTTCTGGGTCTGTGTTCCAAGACAGGTGGGTAGGGGACTAGAATGTGACGTGAATATACTCCTGAAAGATCCCCCAGAGATAGGTATTCATGCTTTGTAAGGTCTGTCTTCTGTGCCAGAACTCACAAAACAGTTGAGTAAAAGAGAGACGCAGAAGTGCCTCCTGGGTGTTTATGGGGAAGGCCGTCTTCCCACAACTGAGCAGCCCACCCAGGTTGCCCACGCATCTATCGCTCATCTACCTTTAGGGTAGCCACGGTGCAGCTGGCATACGAGAGCATCCGGAGCCTGCAGGGTATTAGTTCCTGTGTTTTAGATTGTATTTTTTAATTTGTATGATGATTCTTATTTATCCATCACCTAATTTCTTTTAGGTCCAGTTTAGTTTCTTTCAGACCCAGAGGGGTTGTCAAGCTCCCCTCGCCACAGCTGCTTTTAAGCTGTGAGCCTATAATTAGAGTCTTTTAGATAAGGCTGTGCCTGCAGTGACTTGTCCCTAGAAGGAAGCAGGGGGCTGGGCTCAGGCTGAATCACCTAACTCTGCCCTTGACCTCCTCTGTTCCCAGACTTTCAGTGCAATGTTCCTCTGGGGATGGAGTCGGGGCGCATTGCTGATGAGCAGATCAGTGCCTCCTCCACCTACTCCGATGGGAGGTGGTCTCCTCAACAAAGCCGACTCCATGGTGATGACAATGGCTGGACCCCCAACTTGGATTCCAACAAGGAGTATCTCCAGGTACTTCCTCAGATATCAGGAGTGTACAGAGTATCGAGTACTGAGGGGACAGCAGAGTAGCCCCTTAGCTACAGCGCACAAAGCACCCGAGGAAACAAACACAGTATACTTGAGAACCCCATCCAATCATTCATCCTCCCAATAAGTATGCATACCAGGCACAAAAGGATTGCGCCAGGCACTGTGCTGTGTGCAGGGATACATTGATGAGTAGGGGGGGGCTGTTCTTGCCCTGGTGATGAACGGGTTGGGGAGAAATTCTTTGGCCAGGATACTGTTTGCCCTATCAGTATCCAAGAAACATTTATATTTGATTGCTGCTCTCCCTTCTCCTTGGCGCAGAAGGGGCAGCAGGGACCTGCGGGGAAGTGTTTTCCTGAGGGCAGGCTGATTGGGTGGCAGCTGAATATGGCAACTTCTTCTCCTGGTCTTTGCTATTTGGAGGGAGCCCTGCCAGGCAGGTTTTGCACATAGCTATCAGGAGAACACATGGGAAAATGTCACTGCGGGAATGAAACTCAAGTCGCCCAGATGCTCCGCAGCATCTTCTTAGACTATTGTTTGCTTTCCCTCCGAACAAGTCTTGCAGCTCATGTTGAGTAATCTTCCCGCACTGCATCCGGGAACAGTTCTCATCCTCTGGGAAGAAGGAAACAGGGGAAGAGCAAAGCTACAAGCCCTGTACCAGAGCAACATCTGCTTTTCTAACAGACATAGACAGCCCTGTGACCCACCGACAAGCCTGTCGTAGCTGTGATGTGACATGGTGACCTATGCTCTAAGAAGCATAGTGCAGGCAAGGGAGAAAGATCACTTAGGAACCCCAGGGAGCCTAAGAGTCTCCAACAGCACACCCCTAAGGCCATCTGTCACTGTCTTTCCTCTCAGCCTCTCCAAAAATTCTTTTATCTTGCAATGCTTCCAGAAAGTTCTCCTTTGTTATTGACAGCCCATTAATTATACTCCTTAATTTTGGTCCTTAATCACATACTTTTCCTATTGCTATCCACCTGTTTCTCATTCACACAGATGGCACTTCACACTCCTTCTGAATGTTTCATGGTGCTGTGGACATTCTGAGTGCCAGTCAGTGCCTGCCAAACTTTGTGTCAGCCATGTGCAGGGGCTATAGTTTGGCCACACGGAGGCTGCGTATTAAGAAACACCATGGCCGGTGGAGGAAAAGCATCTTAGCAATTTCCAAATGGGTTTACACTGTGGACAAGAAGGCACCTCAAAATTTTGGCCCTCCTCACTGGAGACCAAAAGGTCGGGACTTGGTGCATAAGCCTAATTGCTTGGGCAGGCTCTGTATGCCCTCTGACCCCTTGGTGACCTGAGCAACTAAATACACAATGGCATGAAGGGAGCATGGGGATGGGAGGCAGTTATGAGCTGTGACTTTTGCAGTTGGGGCATTATAAGTGAATTGGATTGAATTAGACTGGATTGGAGCAGTGCCGGTTTAGCTATGCATTGCTACTTTAGACCAGCATCTGCTTTCCCAGTCCAAGGCAGGCCATAGTTTAATAAGGAAGGATGACAGTTCTAGATGCTCAATGATTAGGAGAAATTGAATACGAGCCATTCAGATCTGTGAAACAGGAAAAAGAGAAAAGTAATGAAGTTATATTTCCAAGTGTCCGATTTAGTGTCAGGGGAGTTGAGTTTAATTGTCCAGTGGAATCACAGACTGATCCTAATTATCAATACATCTCATGAGTCACAGACTAGATTGTGAGCTAAGTATGACAATTGTGTCCTTTGTAGAAGAAAGCCAGATGCTACCTCTTGTTGAGAGTGTCGGGCCCTTTATCTTCTTTCCCTTCCTCTCTTCCCAGGTTGATCTACGCTTTCTAACCATGCTCACAGCCATTGCAACACAGGGTGCGATTTCCAGGGAAACCCAGAATGGCTACTATGTCAAATCCTACAAGCTGGAGGTCAGCACCAATGGGGAAGACTGGATGGTATACCGACACGGCAAGAACCACAAGGTAAACTATGTCCTTACCTCTGAGGCAATCTGGACAGGTGCAGGAGGGATGTGACAGCAGGGGATTCAAATCCATCCCACACGGAGGGAAGGCCTTGTTTATTGAGGCTCAAATAATTGGAGGCCAGAGACATAACAACTCCGAAAATATTGTATGCTAAAGCAATCGGAAAACACCTTTTCACTTATAGTCTGACTATTGTGATGTTGCACGGGAGGGAGGGAGGGAGGGAGGGAGGGAGGGAGGGAGAGAGAGAGGGAGGGAGGGAGAGGTTGCAGAGTGTTCTCTGACTGCAAATGAAGGGGAGAATGTGTCCCCCGTCCATGTCTTTCCATGCAGGACTGATTGAGCATTTATGGCCTGAGTCCCTTCTCCATGCTGGGTTAACAATCACAAAACCACACGAAGCTGCAGTTTAGGAGTTACCGAGGTCTGGAAATGAAAGAGCACAAATCCTCAGAGGGAATCACAATGTCTCAGAGAAAAAAAAAGAAAACAATAAATAATCAGGCGAACTTCAGTTTGTCAGGGCTGGGATCTGAACCAACAATCATGCAGAGCAGCGACGCATTGAGTCCTCTCAGCTGGCGCCCTTGGTGTCTGCAGCTCTGGGATGTGTGGTGGATGTGGGGCTTTTGTTGTCCACAGGGACAAGTGACTGGCATTCGGCTGTCTTAAGATATGAGGCGTTCTGGGTCTGCAGCTGGTGATATGCTGGTTGTAGCACACTAGGCATGAGGGAGGCTTGTTGGTGACACACAGCATGTGTGTCACCTGGGTGGGGCAGAGGACAAGATGGGAGCACTGCATGCCATGGCTGAGTCTTGGGTTAGGAAGCGTGTAGTGTCCTGGGGGTTCCTAGAGGTGGGTTATCCTTCCTGGGAAGGGGACTGCTTGTGGGCAGAAGGGTCTGTTCCTCTTAGTGCTGCAGTTCCAGGCCTCAGATGTCCGGGTCTGAAGTAACAGAACAAGGCACATGTGGCCAAAGAGAGTTTGCAGAAGGGAATCTGCTCAGCTCCTGTCACTGTCCAAGGCAGATTGCTCTACGACTGCTGGTACAACTGGAAGCCTTAGACCCAGAAAATCCTGAACTTTAATGTTGGCAGTCATTTTTAGGAAATGTGCATTTTTAAAGGAGTGGGTTTTTTAAAAAATTAAAATCGCCATAGTAACATGGCAACATTCAAATGAAATGGTTTCTAGATATTATCAGGTCTCTCTGTCTCTCTGTCTCTGTCTCTCTCTGTCTCTCTCTCTCTCTCTCTCTCTCTCACACACACACACACACACACACACTTTCTCCACGTCTCTAGTAGGGAAGATGAGGCACTTAGCAATAAAAAGGCACCCCACCTTCATGTGTGGGCCCGATCTGGTTCCCCGCTGACTCTGCTTCAGGAATGGTTGCCAGACGTCAGTGGGGAATGGCAAGTAAATGGGTGCGGGGAGATCTGGGCCTGAGTGTCCTCACTCAACCCCACTTGCACCCTTTCGCTCAGCTTTTTAAGAACCTAGCAGAGCCCAGAAGCTCAGCCCGTGGGCCTGTGCCAGCCCTGAGCAAGGCAGTCCTGGGGGAGAGGACTGAAGCTCACCTGATCGTCTCTCTATCCAGGCTCAATGACTAAGCAGCCCTGGCCAGAGGGATACTGTAGCATAAGCCAATTTTAAAAGCACACAGATGGACCAGGATGCTATTTAAAACACCATTTGTAGGAAATCTGCTTTTGGAAATACCTTAGCACTGCACATTTTGATAGAATGCTGTCGTCCTCCGTCTCTTTATCCCTGTATCCATTCTGCACGGAAGATGTTCCTGGGAACTGAATTTAGCTCTCTGGCCTTTAGTGTGTTTCCTCTCCACTGTTCCTGCTGCAAACATCCCCTCTCTTGGCTCCTCCTCCCACCCTTGGCTCAATTTCTTTCCCCAAGTAACCAACTAGGTAAGGCGCAGTTTTAGTTTTTGTTTTAATGTATTAGTCTTCCCCAAATAAAGAGATCAAAGCAGAAGCAAGGCCTCTGTTAGAAATGCAGCCTCCAGGTACTTCATAGGCAGGATGGTGGAGAGCCTGCCAATTAGGCATTGCCCTGCTCCTCAGCTCCCTCACCCCACTGCGCGTGTGGGGCAGCCAGCAGGCCTCACCTCCCCTTCCCTGCGAGGGTACACCCCACTGCCCGTTCATTAGCAGATCTCCCCCAGATATCTGTGTTTAATGCGCAGACTCCACTCTGTTCATGGTGTGTCTACACAGCTCTCCAGGCTGTTAGGGTTGAAATAGTTGAGTGAACCATGCCAAATAGATTTGTCAAGTCTACTGCAGCTTGATTTGATGCCACGACAGGGGAGGCAGGGTGGAGAGGAGACCTGGGGCAGTGGGAGAAGATTTCATCTCTGCTGGTGTTATCACCGAGTTTCTCTTTGTGCCCTCTGGACACTGGGCAGTGGGCCAAGCTAACTGGTGTTAAGTGGTGGGCATGAAAGCAAAATGCAGACAGCAGGACCTGAGGAAAAAGCATAGCAGAAAGAGACGCAGTGGCCCAGCAGCCAGCTTGCAAGGTTTACACACTCCTTCCCAGCACGCAGAGAGCGAAGGAGGGATTGTGACATTTGGGACCAAATTTTGGAAACCCAGTTTCAATTCCCTAATCGCAATCTACACCAGTGCAGAGTATTAGAGACAAGGGAGTGGGGGAAATCGGAAAAAAGCAAGATGGATGAGCATGCGAGGCGGCGGGCAACGGCTGTGCTATACCCTTGCAGAACATTATTTGCAATTTGGACTCATGCTGGGCAAGGCGAGGTCTGACTCCATGGGGAAATGAGTTTCCTCTCACAATCAGGAAGAAAGGGAAAATCTAAGAAATTGCTCAACCTCCCTCCTCAGTCTCTTTCCATCCAACAGGTACTCATGCCTTTGCCTCTGAGAAAGTCAGTCTGGCTGTTGCTGAGGGAATTGTAAACATCCTTCTGGCAGAATACAGCCCGGTGACACAGGCCATATGCACAGCACATCCCCGAGTCCTGCAGTTCCACAGGCATAAATAGGAAACCTATGATTTTCATGTAGGGCGGGCCCTCGTCATGCATATTTATGGCTTAACCACAAGGCCAAGCACTCATCCCCTTGATGGAACCCATCTCCAGCCCACGTGCGCCCTTACATTATACAAATTGCTTCACATAGAATTCTTCAGAAACCACAGCAGAAACTACTGCTTTGGGTTTTACCAGCTGCATGAGTAACGTCCCAGACATAGACATCATGTGGCTGGTGCAGCGGTGGAAGGCTCAAGTAGACTCAAGTTTATGTGTGTGATTTCAGGCACACACAGTCCAAGGGGTGCACAGAAGAACACTGCAGGTGGGGCTGGGGGTGCCGTTGTGCAGCTCCTGCCTCCTGAGATTCCACTCCTCTGAGGCTGCCTTGGAGGAGGAGTTTGTGCCTGAGGAATGGAAACAGGACTCATGTCAGGATAGTGAGACCCAGGCTGTTCCCCTTACAAGTCTAAGCAGAATTCTTCCTTATTTGGTCAGTGCGGGCAGCTCTTCCACTGACAGAGCTCAGGTTACCTTGCCCTTCATCATGGGGTTATTGAGCTGTTCTCATCTATTTAAAAATAAGTTAGGAGGGCCAATGAGATAGCTCAGCAGACTAAGCGCCTGCTTAGGCAAGCTCAGGGACCTGAGTTCAATTCCCCCACACCACATGCAGTGCTGGCTGGATTCCTGGGCTGGCTGAGCCGGGACCAAGTCCAGGCATGGTGGCGTACACCTGTAATCTCAGTGCTGCAGAGGCTGGAAAAAGGATCGCTATGAGTCTGATCTGCATAGTGGGACCCTATACCAAATACATTACAAAATAAAAAGTTAGCGACAATTGAGGGTCTATACACATTGGTGGACAGATTGAGGATGGAAAGGTAAAGAAAGAGAAAAGGTTTGAGCCCAACAGATCTCAGAATCGTCCTGTAATAAGTGGCAGGAGTGCTCTAAGCCAGTAGAAGCAAACTTGGGCATGCATGTCACAGTAGACTGTTGCTATCATTGAAAGCTCTTAAAGGTTTGCCAGCACTCCTCTAAGCTCGTTGTATTAACACAGGGATGCCCTCCAGGGGGTCCAGGGACCACTCTGTCATTGACTTACTACTTTAGAATTTCATGCGCTGTGGCACGAAAGGTCTCAGAAACCAAGCAACTTGACAGGGACAGTGAAGTGGTGGAGCCCCAGAAAGAGGCTCCTGCGCAGCCCTCAGCCTCCTGGCCAGCACTCGGCATGCTCAACAGGCTGCCCCCAGCCTTGCTGCTCTCCTTGCACCCTGAGGGAGACAGGCTTCCTCGTTGTTACTCTCAGGCCCAGAGGTACACGTCTTGCAGGAGGGCTCAGGTTCTGGAGCGGAGCGGTGCTTGGCCTGCACAGCCTAGAGTTCTGGACTCTAGTGCAGTGGTGTCCCGGTGCCACTGCAGTCATGGGGACGGAGAGTTCAAAGAAACTGTTGCTTGTTTGATTTGGCTACATCCCTCCAAAACAAATAAACACCCCACTTCAAAACTCCTCTGTCCTATATTTATTTTCTAAATTAAAACAAATCATTTTAAAATCAGAGACTTGGGAGGCAAGTGTCATGTCTGAAAACCAAACCCCCTCATTAGCTGGCTACAGTTAGAAGAATACAGCATCTCCTTCAGATCTTCAGGGATGATGCGCTTGCAGCCTGGGATGCTTTCCTTCGCAGCCCTGTGCCTGGGTAACTCCCTGCCCCCGGAGCACCTGGACGTCTGTGCAGGACAGAAGTCCCTACAGAGGTGGCCAGGATGTTACACTCACAGAGCTCTTGGAGCAGAAGCAAATGTTGTTTGCAAGAGGAGCAGGCCCCGTGACATACTCAGCAACCTGGCCTGAAGCCCGAAGTCTAGCAGGGCCTGACAAGGCGGCTTGGCTTGTGTTCTTGCTGCCGTACATTAATGTTCTGCATCTTAGCCTCATTCTTCTCTTAGGCGTGCAATCACTCCTCCAGCTGAAAATTTGAGTTTTCAAAAGGAGCTTTTCTTGAACCTCAAGGCAGGTGTCTGACTTGCTCTTATTCTTTTTGTGGTAGTCATCTTGATTATTGTGTAAAGATGAGCGATTCAGACCAAAAACAAGAAGAGGGAGCAGCTTTCAGATGTGCCACATCGTCCAACCATGGTTGTGTATACCCTGAAAAGGGCTCGTGCCCTTTCCAAGCTCCAGTCCTTCAATTTATCTGTGCCCCTCCATTATAACTGCGAAGAACCCAGAAGTGGGGGGCTAGGATTTTGCTTGAGTGTTTCATTTCCCTGGCCAACCTAGGTGAACCTCAGTAAGCATGGAAGGGAGGGCCGGATGTAGCAGATGGCACTGTCTCTGCTGTCAGTAATCTCTGCTCTGCAGTTGATGAGGCTTCACCCAGGTGATGGATGTGGGCAGTAGAACCCTCTAGCTCCTCATTCCCTCTTTGTGGCTCTCTCTGCCCTCTTGGGGGATAGAGGCACCATCTTCATTTAAAGAGCTCCAAATATCATTGTTAGGGAGTTGTCTGGGCAAGGTGGGCCCATGTTTCTCCAGCTTTTCTAGAGGGTGTGGCTGGTCCTTGTCAGCCTGCTCCTCATCACTGTGATGTCGTCTTCTCCCTCGGCCTGCCTCTTCTCCAGCCCGGTCCCTGAGCTGCCCTCTTCCCCTCTCCTCCCTCATGCTTTCCTGTCTCAAATCCTGAAACCCTAATCCTGTTAGTAGGCTGTGTTCCAGGGCTCAGCGTCTCCATGGGGGTAACATAATCCTGCATTAAATCTAGAGACCCACAAGGCAGTCACAGACGGGGATGTGTACATCCCACCCAGCTCCACTCTACCCCTAGGAAGCACCCTTGCCTCTCTGATGATGAAAACAGCCCTAAAGTAAAGGAGGACAGCAGAGATAATCAGTCATATATGAGCATTTGCTTGTTAGGGAGCCTCTTTGCTTTGCCCCATCCCTACCTTCCCTTAGTCTGAATCTCTCCCTCCTGCCCGCCCTCCTGCCCTCCCTCCCTCCCTCTGTCCCTCCCTCCCTCCTCTGCTGTCCCTTACATACTCATGCACAGGCACACGCACACACAGCACCCCGTTCTGAGTCTAGCTAGCTAGATTGTCTCCAGCTAAATTTCCACATCTACAGAATGAAGGCAGTTTTGAATTTTTAAAAAAATAATCTTTAAGGGAAGTTTTAAGAGGAAAATGTCAGGGCCGTGGTTTACAAGCAGGGAGGGAGAAAAGCCCATCCCCTCCATCATTTTCTCCCAGCACAAGCTTCCCACCCCCACCTTGCCTATTTGGAACAACAGATTAATTAAACAGAATGGCGTGCGTTGATGAACAATTTATTTTTATGTACAGACCCAGGGGCTGGTTTCAGAGGAAAGGAAAGAAGTAGATGGGAGGGGAGGACAGGCTGTAGAGGTGGCACCAGGACGAGGTGGCACCGTTGTCGTTTCTGAGATGTGTTTCTACACCGCAACAGTGGCTTCCCCAGCTTCTGCCCACAGTTCCCACCACCCTCCCTTTTTGCCTGCTTCAGTCTCCTCCTCTTTGACTGTCTGCACCAACTCGATTGTAAAGGAGAACTTCGGATGCAATGAAACATTTTATTAGTGGCAAAAAAAAGTTTGTCTTTTTTTTAATGGTGAAGAACATCTCATGCACAATTTCTACCTCAGGGCTTCAGCGCAGGGTTGTCTTTCAAAATGTTTCCCTTTTCTTCACAGTCCCTGGAGCTAGAGGAGTTCAGATATTTGGAGCAAGATAGAAGTAAACAGTAGGTCACACCACAGGCAGTGAGGAGACAGGCGTGTGCAGGCAGAATACAGAAGCTCCCCTCAGATCAGACGCAGCCCGTGGAGCTGAGGCCCGAGGCCCTCCAGATGCCCTCAGTATTCAGGAAGGTTGGGCAGCCGTGCGATGACTGGCCCTGTGCAGTCGGTATCTCTGCTCCAAGGAGCTCCAAGACCTGCAGCAGACACAAAGACATACACATAGCATCCATGCTACCTTGGACACATGGATGCTAATAGCAAAGATTTTGGACAGCATGATGATGCAGTGTGTAATCTAAACCTGAATTAAGTTAGTACTAAAAGCAACAGTTTTCTAAAGCTATGATATGGGTGGTGCAGCACTGATGCTTATAGTTAAGTGCTTCTACTGTGAATTATAGGATGCTCCTTTTTTTTTTTTTTTTGCGGGACCAGGGTTCAAACTCACAACCTTGCCCTTGCCAGGCAGCCACTTGTGCCACGGAGCTATCTCTCCAGCCCCAAGATGCTACTTTTTATAAAGCTATATTTCTACAGAGAATTTTAGGAGTGATGCAGAACTGACAGATTATTGCATTAAGTTTTGCTGGATTTTTGTAAGTAATTATCTCTAGAACTTGAAATTGAAGATTAATTACACTGTTGTCAATTTCATTTCGTGTTTTTTTTTTTTTTCTGTTTTGCTTTGTTTTGTTTCCAGAACCAGGGATTGAACTCAGGCCCTTGTGCTTGGCAAGCGCTTAGTCTACTGAGCTATCTCCCCAGCCCTAATACTGTTTAATTCCAAATACCTAAGTGAATGAGTTGCGTCTTTCCATGTGTGGTATGGTGTTAGGCAGTGTCAATGCATTTTCTAGGAATAATGTAAAATGGTATCTGTTTAATGTTATTTGAGTGCAATAAATACAGAAGTGTCCTTAAAAAAAAAAAGATTAGCGGTGGACAGGAGAGGGGCTGAGACCAGGCAGAGTCTCCCACCAAGGGCCTGGGCAGGCAGCTGCTGCTCAGTGTGCCCAGCAGGGGCAGAGTCCCTGTATGTTCCCTGAAGACATAAGGAGGGCTCAGCGAGAGAGGTGTCTGGGACTAAGCCTGGGCGAGAAAGGGGAAAGATGGCTTCAGAAAACAGCAGTGGTGCTTGCTGGCTGGGGATGCCTTATCTTATATGGAAGAGATGCACGCTTATTTGACACTGCTTCTTTGTACAGTCTGTGCGGTCTGAGCCTGTGGATGGATCCTTGGGCATGGTCAGCCCACTCCGATTATCCTTCCTTGGGCTGGGCAGTGGACAACAATCAAACTGGGATGGCAGCTAGCAGCCGGTGTGCTTGGCAGATGCCACCCTCCCCCAGAGGTGCAAATCAGAAAATCCATAGAATGCTGCTGGGTTTTGGATTCGGCTGTACTGAAAATGAAACAAAGGTCTTGAGAATCAATTGGAAATTGTTGGATTATGTTCAGAATGCAGTGAGGGACCAAATGGATTATCCAAACCACTGTGTGCCCAGAATTGTTTTTTCGTCCTGGTTTGGAGAGATGCATTTGAAGAAATCTTTTGTTCAGCGTAGGTTCTTTTGAAAGAAATACCCAGGCATACACACTTAAAGAGAACAGCGTGATTGCCACTCTGCCCAGAAAGAGGGGGTCACCTTGAATACATTCCTTGTTTTCTTTTGGATAGTAAAGCAACCATATTAATATCTCTTGTTAAATGCATAAAAAGATTTATCAACTCCAACTTCCAGATTTTAATGTAGATGTTAAAGTTGAATCTTCGTTTCTGATATCTGCCTGTCTCAGTTTAATATATGTCAACAACCTGCTAGTTTTCCGAGTTTTGTGCACATCTCCCAGCAAAGTCACTGTCGCCTGAAAGCGTCTTGTCTCAAGGCAGGACCCGGGGATGTGTGCGCTTCTGAGCTTGAACTCTCCTGGTTGTCTAAAGGCCCATTCGTTACTTGTGCCTTGGCTTCTGCTCCAGCATTTGGCCTGACCCCTGCGCAAGCACTGGAGCCAGTGGAGAGAGCTGGTAAACTTAATGTCTTATCTGTAGCCTGATTATTGACTCTTTTCCTGAAGGAGAAACCAAAGTATCTAAGGTTCATTGATTGGCCTGGAGTCATTCAGTGAGTCGGCAGAGAGTAGACAATAAAACCAATTTCCTGGCATGGTTTCCCTGAGCTTTCACCCCCTTACCTTGCATCGCCCAGACTGGAAGCCAAGATTCCATCGCAGGGAATTTGATCAGAAAACAAATGAAAGGTGATTCTAAAACCACAGAAGCATTGAGAAAGTCATAAAGATGTATAATATATGATAGCATTTGCTATCTATAAATAGGGGGATGCAGGGAGAAAAATAGAGACCTTATAAACCTATTGGATCAGGAGAAATAGAAACTCCTTAATATTTCATTAGAATGGATTTTCATAAACTGCACTTTGATAGCTTTGGGTGAAAGACAGTCGGTAAGGACTGAGACGATGTTATTCATTACTTATGGTTATTAATAATTTGAATTGTTATTGAGCCAAAGGACCAACAAGGTATATTCTCTGTGAATGGGGCACTCACTATGCATTCTAGGCACTAGCTGAAGTGTATTAAAAATCCACAGCACTCACTCACAAAAGCACTTAGTCTACAAGGGACAACAGGTAGCTAAAATATCCTCTTAGAAAAGCTTGTGTTTGCTTCAGCAGCACATATCCTATAAAGTGGACACTCGTGGAGCAGTTCAAACCACGGAAACTCTTATGAAGAGAGACTGCAGAGGCCAGAGAGGACAGATCCCAGGCTCTTTGCTCACCAGAGGGGAAAATAGGCACCTCCAGGATGTAGGGATATTTGCCCACTGTATGAGCTAATTATCAGCAGAGCCTGGCTGCCGGTTCCTGATTCGGTGATGGATCGCGTTGTGCTGCTGGGGTTTGCTGTTTGGTCCACTCTGCCATACTCAGAGCAGAAGCTGCCTGGAAATTCTGAGAGTGGTGTCATTCGTTCAGCAAAGTGTCTGAGGCACAGAGGGCAGACTGAGCATGAGATCAAATGCAAACCAGGAAACAGTGAGGAGCTAGCCTCAGAAACGTGAAGAACAGCTCGAAGCCCAGTTTCCAGAAGTCCGTTTGATCCTGGGGAGGGAGGAGAGTGAGCAAAGGAGGATTTCAGAACAAGCTTCCGGACAGATGTCTGGGAGAGAAAAGGTGACTGTTGCCCCAGGGGCAGAGACCCAGGGTCTTTGCGTGAAGCCTGTGGCCACACCCAAGCACAGGCAGACCGGCATCTCCCCAAAGTGTCCACAAGCCCTCTCGCAAGGACTGTTTAGCTATGCAATCAGTTCCTCAAGGAAGAAGCAAAGGAGAAAGTACTGGGTGTTCACTGTCAAGGCTGAGAAATGAAGAGGTCCGATAAGATCAAATTGGATATTAAAAACACATAAACCGTGCTGTGTTTCTAAACGGTACCAGCGTGATGTGTACGCTTTGGATTAGTAGTAATAAGCAAGTTCAGATTCACTCAGCTCTCCAATTATATTTCCATGTGGTAAATAAAGCTTTTTCCCTAATAGGAGCTGCTTGGTGTCTCCTACCAGAAGTCCCCCACACGACCACCCTCCCGTCCGCAGGGAGTGTCCAGAGGTGGCCCTGCTGCTCTCAGCACCCGTCCGAAGTCAGCAAAGTGCCGCATGTGTCTCTTGCCAAAACAAAGCAAAACAAACAAAAAGCCTCTGTCCCATGCTGGATTCTAGGAGGGCTGATTCATCTCTTTTATCAGATGCAGTGGCTCTGTTCCTTTCCTCGAAGCTAGGGGGCACTTTGGCAATACAAAGGAGGCAAGAATTTGGAGTGACAAGGCCAGGACATTGCTGGACCTTATGCCTCCTGTGGTCACCCCTGTCCAGGAGGAGCACGGTGCAGGCCACCCCCACTCCTCACAGGCCTCTCCTCCTAGTGCTACGGCTCCGTCACTCCCGCCCTCTGCACACCTGGCCCTTGCGCCTCCGCGATGACCTGGCCTTCTCATTTCCCCTCCTCAGCAGCAGAATGGAAGCTGGGAGAAGACTCCTATCCTCATGCTTCTTGCTCCCGACACAGCTGCACAGGGGTCAGTGGTAGCCTTGGGATTAGGGTGGGGTCCTCCCTAGGGAGCAGAGGCAGCGGCAAGCCGGGTGGGCTGCGTGGGTGCACCATAACCTCGGGAGGCTTAGCACAAAGAACAATGATTTGGACAATGGCGGACCTGAGGACACCTGTCTCCAAGGGCTCACAGTTGCCAAATGGTGGTGTTCAGGGTTCGTGGAGAAAAGTCCACCTTGAGAACGTCTCCCAACTGCTCTCTGCTTCCATGGTGGGACTGCGCAGCTCGACTTCCGTTCTGCCTGTGATAGGGGCCTTTAAGGACACTGTGGCTCCTAGCCAATCGCATGAATGATACAAATTTATTGAGAGTGAAGAGTCTGCCTAAGAAACTGCAAGCTTCAGGCCAAGGATCCAGCCTTGGTTTCTCTATCAATAAAGTAGGGATAGTAGTACTACTTTCCCAGGGGATTAGGGTTGTGTGCATACTGTCTGGCACAGATACTCAGATATACCGGTGTCCTCTTTCCCCTCTCCCCACCAGCCAGTACTCCCAAACACTTGGCGAAGCCTGGGTTTCATGAGCAGAAATGTTTGAGTTCCCTCAACAGGAGGTAAAGGCAGAGTTGATTGTGAGCAGACTTACTTAGGGTTCTTTGGTTGTTATTGTTGTGTCAGAAATGATTTAGAAATTATGGTGGTATTTTCCCTTTTCCCTTATTAGGGAAAATATATACTTTCTCTAGTTTTTTTTTTTTTTTTTTCTTTTTAATGGAGAGTACAGAAAAGCCTAAGGTTCATGTGGCAGTTATTGATTTGGGCCATCTGGTAAGCCAGGACTTTTGCCTACCGTTTGGATCAGAAACTACTCCAAAAAGCCTTTGCTCCCTGGAGAGATGTTTTGGTCAGCTGGGGAGGGATGGATTTCATTGTAGGGCGGAGACTACACTGAGAGGAAGACAGAGAACTCCCAGAGAGTCTCGAAATCCTGACCCTAAATCAAAAACCACAAAGAACCAGGAACACTTCTTGACATAGAGCGTGGGGGTGAATGGTGGCCCTCAGCACCTCGCTGCTGGCTTGTGGGGCGGGGAGGTCTCTAAGTAAATTTATTCAAAGAAATAAAGAATTAAGAAATGATTACATAGCACTTCAAAATTATAAAAATGCTCTGCAAGCATGTGTCTGTGCCTTCCAGAGGGATATCAAGCTCAACATAGTGAGCAAGCTCTACAAGCTCTAAAAGATAACATATTTTAAATGGGCGTTCTGTTTTATCCTTTCTTCACTTTTGAAATTTTTCTTTTCCAAGGTTTCTTCGAACTCTTCTTGCTCTCAGCTCAGAGGCAAAAGTTTCCTTCCCTCCAAAAGTGTTTATGAGGACTGTTTGTTATTTTCAAGTTGGAGCAGTATGAGAAATTAAATTGTTTTTCACAGTGCTTTTGGAAAAGAACAGAATAACAAGCCCACTCATTAGTTTTTAAGCTTGAAGCAAGCTTTGCTGCCCCTTCCAAGGCTGCTGAAGTTCCTTCCCTGGCATCCAGGGGTCCTGGAAAATCCCTTTAACGTGTGCCAATGCATCTCCAGGTGTTCCAGGCCAACAATGATGCCTCCGAGGTCGTTCTGAACAAGCTGCACACACCGCTGCTGACGAGGTTCGTCCGGATCCGCCCGCAGAGCTGGCACTCGGGCATCGCCCTGCGCCTGGAGCTCTTCGGCTGCCGGGTCACAGGTGAGACGGCTGCCACACAGACCCTGGAGCTGCTTCTGTCCAAGGCTCTGCTCCCTCTCCCAGAAAGAGCAGGACTGCATCCTGTGTTCTTCGCAGAAGGACTGCTGAAGGACTCAAGTCCCATCTGGGTTTATCTTGTCAGTCATTCATTCATCCTGTCTGTCTGTATGTCGTTGTTGTCATTGATTTGTTTCTTGTTTCCTTTCAGTACAAGAAATTGAACTCAGGGCCTTTGCACTGAGCTGGTATCTGGCCATTTTTATATTTTTTACTTTGAGACAGGGTCTTGCTAAATCACTGAGTTACCTTCCAAAGCTGGGATCAACTTTTGTTCTCCTGCCTCAGCTTCCTAGAGAGCTGGGATTAGCCAGTATGCTTTTATTAGACACCTACTATTTCTACTAACAAAAGCTCATGATCTGTCAACTGCCAGGTGTCTTTTATCCTCATAAGGACTCTCTGAGGCAGGTATTAGTATTCTCCTCATTTTACAGATGAGAAAACTAAGCATTAGAAGAATGTTTTGCCTACCACTAAGTGGTGAACCAGATTTGAACCCAAAGTT
Source organism: Myocastor coypus (assembly GCA_004027025.1). Classification (NCBI taxonomy): domain Eukaryota; kingdom Metazoa; phylum Chordata; class Mammalia; order Rodentia; family Myocastoridae; genus Myocastor; species Myocastor coypus. The sequence continues at coordinate 96,909 of PVJA010001289.1, forward strand.
TCTGACCTCAAATAGCTCTCTTGGATGCCTTAACTGGGAGTCCAGGAGCTATGCACAGCCCTGTGGACACGGTAACAAACAGATCAGGCCAACTGTGGACACATGGGCTGATGGGCAGACAAGTTAACAAACAGGCAATCTCACCACTGTGTGCAAAATCAAAACTGCCATCTGAGAACAGGGTCACAGACCTGGACCTGCACCATAGGGAGCTGATCTGGCACTGGAGGACTTCCTGGAGGAGATACTAAGTCGGGGCAGAGGGTAGACAGGCATTGCCCAGTTACAGGAGGGGAAAGGCACTGGGCAGTGGCCACAGCTAGCTCAATGGCTCTGAGCCAAGAAGGAGGAGAGAGTGCATGTGGCGGGAAAGCAGCACGTCATGTGGGCTGAAGCCCACAGCCTAGAGAGGGCAGGAGTGGAGCTAGGCGCTTTGCAAGACCAGCACCACAATGCTGACAAGAGGCGCGGGTGGCAGGACCACTGCCACCCTTTGGCAGACAACACAGTCAGCTCCATCCTGTGGGCTGTACTTCTTTGTGATGGGCAGGTGCTCTGTGTTCGTCCCTCTACCTGTCCCCGATGTGTCTGCATCACTTCTCCACTTCCTTAGAGATTATCTTGCCCAGTCACCCTAGCAAACCACTGGGGACATGGACTGATGCAGAAACCAAGATGCCTGGCCCAGAGCACCCAGCTAGGAGGTGGTGAGGCAGGGTCTCCATGTGTCTTTTCTCAACACAGATTCTCTCTGTTACGACCTTTACACAAAGACCCAGCTTTTCCCCAGGGTTGCAGGTCATCCTAATCCTACCACGAGGACTCTTTCCCCTCCCTTCTGTGAGGCTTCTTCAGGCCAGCAAAGGCTAATTAGCAAGGATTTAGTTAATGTTGAGAAGGATTCCTGAGAGGCTCTGATTTAGTAGGATTGCAAGTTTGGGGATAGCCTTTCTCAGGATATGATATTTATACCTTGGGGTGACTAAAGGTTAGTCGAAGGGTGATGGAGCAGAAGTGCTTTTGGAGTACTGGCAAGAGCCTGTGGAAACACAAAAAAAATATGATAACTCATAGAAGGAAAGACCAGACGCTGACTCCACATGAGTCTCCTCTGCCTTATGACCATGCTGAGCCGAGCTCCTCTCCCTAGCTGTCACTGCAAGGGTCAGTGAGGAATGGCACACGAGAAAGATGTGCAGGCACAAGTTCTGAGCGCCCTTGGTCAGAGCCACAAATACAAACAGCTCACATCTGTCAGATACTGCCATAAGCCAGCCTCTCTTCTAAGAACCACACTGCAACAAGCAACAGAATCCTCGTAACATCCCCCAAGTGCTCAGTCTTGCTCTTAGCTCCACTTCAGACATGAGGAAACTGAGCCGTGCAGAAATTCAATCATGTATCCCAGTTCAGGCTCCAAACCAAGATGCTGTGCAAAGTGTGGCCAGGAGATCAGAGCTAGTTACTCTGCCAGGGGGTTCTTCCTGCAGCTTCCCCCCAAGGAGTGGCGTCCAGTCAGTAAGAGCCAGCCATGACTTCCGTCATCTTCCTTCCTTCTCTGCAGATGCCCCCTGCTCCAACATGCTGGGGATGCTCTCGGGCCTCATTCCCGACTCCCAGATCTCTGCCTCCTCCACCCGCGAGTACCTCTGGAGCCCTAGCACGGCACGCCTGGTCAGCAGCCGCTCAGGCTGGTTCCCTCGGATCCCTCAGGCACAGCCAGGTGAAGAGTGGCTGCAGGTGGACCTGGGAGCACCCAAGACAGTGAAAGGCATCATTATCCAGGGTGCCCGTGGAGGAGACAGCAGCACAGCGGTAGACGCCAGGGCCTTCGTACGCAAGTTCAAAGTCTCCTACAGCCTGAATGGCAAAGACTGGGAATATATCCCGGACCCCAGGACCGAGCAACCAAAGGTAGGCTGTCCCTAGAGAGTGCTAATGCTACCTCTACCAGGAAGGCTAACTGGGCGCAGGGAGTTTGGGGATACTAATGTTCATCTTGATATGCCCTCGTCAAATTCCTGCAACGTGGGGCCTGGCAGGATGGCTCAGTGGTCTAAAGCGCCTGCTTAGGAAAGCTTGGGCTGCTGCAGGGACTGCGGTTCGATCCCCGGCACCACATGCTGCGCCAGCCCTGCCCTCAGGGCAGGCTGAGCCGGCCATAAAAATAAATAAACAAACAAACAGAAGTTCTAAAACAAGAAAAAAAATAAAATAAAATAAAAAATTCTTAAAAAAAAAAAAATTCCTGCAACACAGTGAAACAACGGTGGATTGAGAGACTGCTTGGGCCAGACCCTGCTTAATACCTCATCTAGACCTTATTTAGACCTTCAGTCCCACAGCACCCCTGCGAGGTCAACCCTTTTGTCACTCCAATTTTAGACACGATAAAACTAAGACTTGAGATCATACTTAGGGTCAAAGGTTTACCAGGAGCCAAACCATGATTCAGAAACCATAAATCTCATTCTGGAACCCAGATTCCTAGCCACAACTCCACACTACCTGTTTATAAAATTCAAGATCCTTTTCACCCTCCTTCAGATAAAATTTCCTTGAAACGGGGATGTGGTTGCTGGAGCCCAAACTATAGAAGCTAGAAGTTTACTTCCAAAAATAACCTTTTCTGAATGTTACTACATCCCCATGCCTTTGTATTTTCCTAGTCACGGCTTCTTAGGTCTTTCTTGCCCTTCATATGGAGACTGGGAAGAAGCAAGTAAAACACTTCAGCCCAACCCTTGCAATCAGATGGGAGAAGGCAGCCTTCCACCGGGGCATGTGGAGCCTGAGGAGGGAGAGGACCTCAGTCCTCCGTCCTCCTTCAGATTTGTAGCTAGTGAATCTGTCCAGCCTCTCTAATGCTCCTTCTGAAACTACCTCCCATCTTCAGAAGAGCAAATCTCCTAAAAAGGCAAGGGGTGTTGTTGTGTGTCTCTGGTCAGCCACCTTAGCTAAGCAAAAGTTTCCATTCCAAATGCAGAAGCCAGGGCTGAGTCAGACTTTGTCATGCAGACGTAAACTACTAATTCACATTTCCAGAGGCTTGCAAAGGCTCAAGGCCTGGTAGCTAGAACTTCTGGTGAGTGGAGCACAAGTAGAGCCATTGGTTTCCCCAGAAAGCTGATTCCTCAGAAAAGGAGGTGATCTTGCCTAGGATCAGAGCCTGTCCTGCTCAAGACAGTGCCCCCGTTGTGGAGCTGAAGACCCAGGCATTTTACCCACTGGCTGGACCTGCTATATTCCTGGAGGGTAATGCAGTGGCTACTAACTTCAACCAGGGCATCCCATAGTGGGATACTACTGAGATTTCTTCTGATAGACTAATAAACAAAGGCTTGAGATACTCTCAGCCATCAGTGTGTGACCAGAGGAACTGGTCCTGAGGCTGGCAAAGAGGGCACTTGGTTTCCTTTTAGGCTTTTAGTGAACTGGGAACTATAGAGCAATCGAGTAAACTAAGTGTACAGTGGAATTCTTGTGGGCAGCAACATCTCAAGAGCTCAACCATGAAGTTACTCTCCGGGTGGGGATATGGTGGCATGAGTTGAGGGTGGGGAAGGATCATACACAGAAAAAGGCTGAGCCATCTTTCTCTCTGCAGCTGTTTGAAGGGAACGTGCACTATGACAGCCCCGACATCCGAAGATTCGACCCTGTCCCTGCCCAGTACGTGCGTGTATACCCAGAGCGGTGGTCACCGGCGGGCATTGGGATGCGGCTGGAGGTGCTGGGCTGTGACTGGACAGGTACAGCTGCTTTGCTTTTCAGGTGTCCCTTGTATGATTTTGTGACTCCCCATCCCAGAATGGCCAGGGTGCCAGTGGGGACACTCATGCAAGCAAAGCCCTGTCCATTGGAGACTACAGACGTTTCCATGCGACTCAGTGTTCTCCAACACTTCCAGACTCGGGCGGTTTCTCAGAGCATATGCCTTCTCTTTTCTAAAGGATCACTTCAGTTCTCCAACCCAAGCCCTCTCAAAAACAAATCATAACCACACTCCATCCACCCAAATTCAATTAGACTGACTCTTCAGGCCAGAGGGCCGTGGCTGTTGATTTAGGGAAGGGGAAAAAACCCTCATGATAATACAGTAATCAGTTTATGTCTGAATCTGGCCTCCAGATGTCAGTAGCTCAGAGGCTGCCTTTTTGTTTCAAAGTCACATCTGTAAAAGGCATTTATTTCGGCGGGAGGAGCCCTGCTGCAGGAGAGCCTATGAGAATAGGACTTCTTTCTAGTGTGCAGCCCCAGCTGTACTTATTCCTGCCTGGCTGGGAGGCTCAGTCCTGGAGCAGAGCTTCTAGTTCCCTCCATGGGGTGTGGCCAGCCAAGCTTGCCTCCTGAGTCAGGGCCCACCTCTGTCCACCTCCCACAGCAAGCTTGGCACTAGATGTATGCCAGAGCTCACTTGCCCAACTCTCTCAAGCTACTTGGATCTCAGGGCCCAAAGTGGCAGAAGCCACCAGCAGGCTAAAGCAGCTCACCTCTCCCCACTAGGGCCCCAGATAACTGTATTTTGCCATCTCTGTTTACCTGTCACCAGCTCACCCTGAAAGATTAGCAAGGGCTTGTCTGAGAAGTGCTTTTGACTCCCAAGGAGAAAACCACTGCCTCCAGCCAGCTCAGGTTGAAGTAGGGCCCTAGAGTGATACACAGCCCAGGAACCAAGCCCAAGGTAGCGTCTCTCACTTGGGCAGCACAGACTGCTGCCAGAGGACATCCAATGGAAAGATGCTGTTTCTCCCTGTGCAGTGTGAGGCCAAGCTTCTAGCAGCTTCCACACAGGGCCTCCCAGGTGCTGAGCTCCGCCTCACATGACCTGACTTAATAATTTGCAGCCACCTTAGAATCAGGAGTCTGCAGTGTAGGAGAGCAGAAAGTCTGGGCCAGAAGCCTCAACCATATTTAACTGTGATCCATAATTTAAAATCTCAGAGCTCACTTCCCTTCAAACCACATACTTGCATGCATGGGGTGTGCTGTCTGGCCAAGGGCTTGTGCTCCAAACACAGGTGGCTGGAGTCCCTGCCATCACTGCTCATATAAACTCAGACCAGGGACTCAGTCTCAGCAGAAAAATGGGCACGATAATAGTCCATCTACACTCCCCAGACTGTTACGAGGATGACATGAAAACAGAAATGTGAAGTCCACAGATCAAAGCCTAGCAAACCTGTTCTAGGTAAATGTGACAGGGACAAAAGGCTCCCAAAGCAGTGTTCCTCTTTACCTGCTGGTGCACTCTGAAATAATATAGCTCCTATTTTTAAATGCTTGTCATGGCCCATTAAATTGATTCCACAACCTACTGACCGGAGTGACACATAGTTTGAAACTAAATCATAGAGCCAGGATAAATCCTCTTGGACAGATGGGGAAACCAAGCCTAGGGAGAAGCCACTGGCCAGAGTTTGCTTGGCCAGGCACGGGCCGACTCATAACTCCTTCGTGCAGCCCTTTCTCTCCGTGGGCTGGCACAGCATTAGTACTAGCTGGACAATTACTCATGACCTCTGTCTCTAATTGTCCTCTGCACTCAACCTGCCCCAAATGGTGGCACTCCTATGGTAACAGGTTTTCCATTTCAAAGCCCTGCCTGGCTGTGGGAAGATCAGAGTTGAGGCGCGTTACCTCTCGCCCAGCCTCCTTCCCTTTGAAGCCTCTCACATCTGGTTTCAATTTGGAGGAAAAGCTGCCGTTTGATGGGCAGTTACTCTAGAACGCCCAGCACAAATACACCGTACAGAGGCCGTCTGCTGTTTCTCCCCTTTCATTTATACACCTTGCCCTCTTGTCACCTTGCTGGCCTCCAATGCCCCAGATTTAACTCTTATCTCCACTAACCAGCTGACTATCTTGCTACCTAACATTTCCGGAAACTCTTCCCCTTAAGTCCTACAGCTTTTTTTTTTTGTTTCATTTTCCAGTTTCCATCAATTTCTTCAACTCATATTCTCTTCTTCATTCTTTCCTCCCCAAAAAATAACAGAAAAAATAGTGTGATAGGTTGAAGTTCTACAACTGGGTAGTTCAACAGGGCTGCTTCTTCACCTGTTGGCTTTTTTATTCCAATCATTACTTTTTCCTTTGCCACCTTAGTTGGCTTTAAAACTGAGTTTGAGATTCTGTGACACAGTGGAGCTGGGGAGATAGGTAGGTAGTCTAAGCACCTGCCTGGCAAGCCCAAGGACCTGGGTTCAATCCCCAGTACTACATCTGCACTGAACTCAGAACCCTGAGTGCACCATGCCAGCCTAAAACCCAGCGTGGTGGCACACACCTGTAATCCAAGTGCTGGGGAGACTGAGACAGGAGAATCACTACAAGTCTAAGCTGCATAGTGAGACTCTATATCCCATAAAAATAAATAAATTTTCAAAAAAGATTTCATGATGGGGGACCAGGGAGATAGCTCTGTGGCGTAAGTGCCTGCCTGGCAAGTATAAGGTCATGAGTTCAAACCCTGGTCCCGCCAAAAAAAAGAAATAGACTAAACATTTTGGGGCAACCCACTAGGGTCCCCCTTCTGTTACCCTCTTGGACAGAAGCTTTCGTTCCCAATAAATATTCTATTCTACAAAAAAAAAAAAAAAAGAAAGATTCCGTGACACAGTGACCAAATTTAACTCACAAGGTTATTTACTATTTACTTTGAGCAAGAGTCAGACAGGGCAAAAGGAAGTGTGAAAGTTATGTGCATAGTATGTAATAGCAAAAAGGTGGGAAGTCAACCATGAAAAGTTGTTCAGCATATTTAGCAGTTTCCTTTAGCTGCTAGCTCTATTAAATGGTATCCTGGGGGTCCCTGTAAAAGGCACCTATTCACATACAGTAGTGCAAAAAGCATGTGTGGAAACGGGAGAAGCTGTCCACCGACTTCCTTGGGCCCCCTCGTTGGAGTGGAGCTGTGGAAGGAAGAGCACCCCACAACACACAGGCCTGAGCACCAGTTTCCAGAATTTTTCACACCCCACCCAGGACCTGACTCATAGCTCCATTCTCTTCCCAAGTGGCTGCTGGATGAATGTCTGGCATGAACAAATAAGCAAAGGAATGGGTGACTGACTCACCTGGAGCGCAGGTCCAAACCAACCGCCCGCAGCCAGGGTTGCCCTTGTCAGGTTTTATTGCACACTTATTGTAACATTTTGAACAAGCTGCCAACATTTATGAGCCTGTAGATTTGACACAGGGGTTTTTAACTTCTTGGGGGGGAAACAACTTCGGGGATGACCTGGCCACGCAGTGCATAGTGGCCGGCCCCAAGTCAGGCTCCTTTGCGCTACTCTGTGGCTCAGCTGCCTCCTCCACAGAGATGCTTCAGTCTGCTGGAACCAATCATGGTGGCTTCTCCTCGACCAGGCCACAAGATCCTGGCCGCCCGACAGCCACCACACCTTCCTCTCTTCCCCGCCCAGTCTGCCTCCTGGACTGGCAGCAGCTATTTGGATCTGGGAAGCATTTGAGTTTGCTACCCCCTAACCTAAAGGCACACCTCCAAATGACTGCCCACGCAGATGTGGGGTCCCTTTATGCCCATATTCCTATCCCTCCAGTCTTGTGCAGACACAAAGCCTAGGCTCCTGCTTCCCAAAATACTGTATTTTGCTTATGACTTTGGCAATACTGCTTTCAATGGTCTTATTACAGGTGGACTCCAAAGCTTAGAGCATTTTTTAGAGTTAGTTTTAGTTCTAAATAGTGTGGTCTGAGAGAAGGGTGTGAAAAGAAATCTATTGGGGTGACAGTGGAATTGAGGGAGGGTGTGCCAGAGGCCAGCAGGACCAGAGCACACAGAACCCTTCTCCACACAGTTGGTGTGCTTCGTTACACACTGAACTGTCCAAACCAGTATTGATGCACATCATCCGTGTCCCGTGTGTGCACTGCCCACACTTCCGTCCTAAGGAGGATACTCAGAGCATGGTCAGCCTGCTTGGTGACCTGCCTCACGAACCTCCGTCAGGGCCTCGTCAGGCCTTCGGTGCAGTGGAGTCAAGGGCATGAGTCCATGTTCATGCCTCCTTTGCATCTGCGTCCAATGCTCTAGGTTGTTCCCATCCAACTCAGGCAGGTGAGACTCCTGGCTTTGTCCACACCACAGGTGACCTCAGAGTGCTGTGCACACCTGCATCTTCGTGTTCATTCTCAGACGCCCACACTTAGAGAAGAAATTTAGTTTTGCACATCTGCCCCCTCTTGGGTTTCTGTATGGGCTACGAACATTGTTCTTCACTTCTTTTGCCTTGATACAGACTCAAGGCCCACAGTAGAGACACTGGGACCCACTGCGAAGAGTGAAGAGACCACCACCGCATATCCCATCGATGAGGAGGCCACAGAATGTGGAGAGAACTGCAGCTTTGAGGATGGTAAGAAAGGGGATGGGCCTAGCACGGTGAGGCTGGCTTAGGACTGGAGGTGACTTGGAGTCAGGGAGGTACAGATACTCAGAAGCCTGGGACAGTGGTTCTTTATAGCCCATCTAGACAAATTCAAATATTGTGATGACCAGAATGGTCATAAAGAGGTGAGAGTAGCAAGCAAGCCTGCCTTGTTTCTGAGGTCACTTTCTTTTCACTGGCCAGAACCTCCCAGGCCTCTCTGCCTCTCTGGATGTTAATGGGCTGTGCCATCACTTCTAACCAGAATAGCCATATGGTATGATCAGGTGCTCCCCAGCTGACCTAGGGTGCCTCTGAAGACAGCTTCATGCACAATGTCTCATGACTCAGGCCTCACTGTCTTACTTCTCCTCATAAAGGAGAGCCATTCCCAGGCTTAGAATTCACAGTGGTGACACTTTATCCTTTTAGCCTGAGTCTCAGCCTGGGTGATTTGGCTCAAGGTGTGTGACTGTGAGGTTGATTTTGCAGTTAATCACAACTTAAGTCACTTATCACCACTCACTTAAGAAGATATTGCAAAGATGCTCCCCACACTTTGATCCTGAGGGCTCAGAGACACAGCATCCTCTGTCCTCCTCACAAATTAGGAGCTCTTTGTTTTGGGATCATCTTATCACGTGGAGAACCTCTTCTTTCTTTATCTTCTAAGTATCTCTGAGTCAGATAAAAAAGTAATAATTGACAGGGCCCCAAAGTAAGTCACATCTTTAATCGTACTGTTCAGGTCACCAATATTGGGACATTAATAAAAAAATCACAAGCTTTGGAACATCTGGCATTTGAGCTGGGATTTAAGTCTGACAGCCTTGGTTTACACTGAGTTACTGGTTGCTATTCAGTGTTCACTAAATAAAATGAGGCAAGGTTGATGAAGAGACAGGAAGATGGGCATAAAGATGGAGGCGGGGCATCAGTAGGTGAAACCTGCACATGGGACCATGGAGCGCTTGCAGAATTCCCCAGATCTAGTGGGTGGTTCTAAAACATGGCTACCAAGAGTGGGAGGAAAGCCAAGGATACAGGCTGAAGTCATATGCCTGAAAAATGCTAATTTAATGCATATGCTTTTGGAGAATGTGCTTTTGTGCATTGTGTGGGTGAGGGACCCTGTCGGTCAGGGTTAGTCGAATACAGCACTGTGACATTTTAATGAACTTGCTTTTGTTTTATGAAGAGAAGAAGGAAACTTGGAGAATCTTCTAAGACATGTTTAAGACAATTTGAGAGCCAAAATTGGAAAGCGCGGGGAGTTCATACGTGATCCTAGATGGGAAGAGTTAGTTTGTTGGAGGGATGAGGGTGGGGATTCAACTAAATGACAATCCAAAGGAAAATTTAAGGTTTTGGCTAAAAAATTGCCGAAGTTTATTTTTAATATAATTTTACCGTTTATAGTGGTTTGTTTGATTTGAGGTTTCTTTGATGGTTCCACCCTTCTTTTTTTTTTTTCCTTTCCCCGAAAGATCTTTTTGTGGAATTTGGTTCCTGAGAAACGGTATGCATGTAAACATTAGGGAAGAATTATGGTATATTGAATTACTTTATATTTTTGAACAGAAAAATAGACATTCAGAAATTTTGGAGCAAAGGGAATGCGAGAGCTAAGGGCTAGCTTTTCCAAGCCACAGGTTGCTGCTTCTGTAATAGATTCCATCTGTTTCTTCTCGACACAGGCTGACTTTGGCCAAGGGTGGGCAAATGTTAAATATCCTGGGGGGAGAGGGGCACAGATAGGTCTGCTGCCAATCTGCCTCCTGCCCCTGAGATCCCAGCACCCTGTCCCCTAGATGCGAGCTTCTTTGCCCCCATGGTAAGCCGTTCACCTAGGGGTGTTTCCCTTTAGCTATCCTCACCTGCATTCTAAAACTTCCCCCAGAAATTCTCCTCTGGGAGCCTCAGGAGGGAAAGCAAGCAGGCGCCACTTCCTCCCAGCTGCTGGTGTTGCCCAGCACCTTTCTTCTGTTTGCACAGCCCTGACCAGCAAGCCATCCAAATCTTCTTTTCCTGCAGATCCCATTTCCTCTTTCTGTACCCCCACTTAATTATTATGCTCCACTCCAGCTCATACTGGACCTGCTTAGGGCTGGGAAGGACCCCAAAGAAACCCTCTTGTTTCCATCTTGGAGTTCAGGCAGGTGAACCTCCAGAACAGATGGGACAAGCCTTCTGTACTCATTTCCTAGATTTCCATGAGGACCATTCTCAATCTCTAGGACCCCTGCTTGGAGTAGCTCAGCACCACATAAAATTATTTCTCAGGCTGGTGAGCACTGTCCTGGGTGGCCTGCCAGTTTGGCCCCTTTGTCTTGCCCCTGACATGTTGAATTGGCCACCTGGGGGGAGATGTCTTACTGTCTCAATCCTCTGAAATAAGAGACGGTCATAAAGAGGTGAGAGTAGCAAACAAGCCTGCCTTGTTTCTAAGGTCACTTTCTTTTCACTGGCCAGAACCTCCCAGGCCTCTCCGCCTCTCTGGATGCTAATGGGCTGTGCCATCATTTCTGAGAGCCAGGCTGGCAGGAGATGAGATAGTACATTTTTGGGAGCCAGCCTTCTACTGAGGCATTGGGGAGATATTCTTCTCTGGCATTTAGGGAACAACAATTTTCACATTTGTCTGCTCTCTGGGGTAGACAGAAGAGGCTGATTAGAGCCTGAAGCCATTTGGTGGCCTCATTTATAATTGCTTACTATGGGAACCATTGGCAGGCTTGGCTTTCACGCCTGGGAAGGATGAGACCAAAGCCTGACCTGAAAGCCAGTGATCGCCAAGATGAGTTAAATGAATAAGCCAAAGGGAGCCACTTCTTTCTCTGCTCTCCACTCAGGCTTTGCCAGACATTTAAATAGCACCACTGTGGCTGTTCGTTGGACCCCATTTCATTTGCCTTCCTTTGGGTTATTTTTCTCCCCTCTTTAGACAAAGATTTGCAGCTCCCTTCAGGATTCAACTGCAACTTTGATTTCCCTGAGGAGCCCTGTGGGTGGGTGTACGACCATGCCAAGTGGCTCAGAAGCACCTGGACCAGCAGCCCCAGCCCCAGCTACCACACATTTCCAGGTAAGCCAGCTACAGGTCAGGAGACGACAGGTGTAAGCTCACCTGTTGCATGTCTCTCAGCCCTGGATTCCTTTACAAGCTCTGTAACTTCACATGCACTGCAATTGTTTGCTCTGTGCCCATGAACCACCACAGCCTTTGCCCACAGTGTCACTACAGAGACTAGCCACATGGCAATTCCCAGCACTTTCCTGATCACAGCACAGCCAGCAAGTTTGGGTTTGGGAGAGGCCAAGAGAAAAGAAAGAAGAGAAATTGGAAGGACCTGGGAGACTGATAGAGCTACCCAGTGTCCCTGTGTCCCCATTGCAGCACTGTCACAGACAGAGCCTCTTGTCAGCTTCAAACTGGGTATCGTTCCTAAAGTGACTCATTGGAAAACCACAGGCCTTGAATCTGACCAATCCTTCTGAGGGGACCACGAGTCCTGGAGCCAGCCACATCCAGGGACTGAAATGCTGCCATGCCTGTGGCCACGATGTCCGTGGCTGCAGTGTCTAGCTGAGCTGCATGCACTTGGCCTGTGGAGACTAAGGGCTGCTCGCCCTTGAACGATGGTTAAGCCTACCTTTGGGTTTCGGAAAGCCAGCTCTCTAGAGCTCATCTTGGCACCACTGTTTCTTTAGCCCTTCTAATCAGGGAGAAGCAAGCATTATTTACTATCCTGATTGTTGCATGCTGTACTGCTGGTGTTCTGGTAAATGTCTGACAACAGATTTCCCAAGCACTGGAAAAAACCCAGGACCTTGGTAACATTTGCCACTTTCAGTAGTGTAAATACGCATGCTGTAGTTCAGTGTAAGCCAACACAGTCCTGGAGGCAGTTGCATGGCGCAGTCCTAGGACATAAGGGAATGTTTTCCCATTGTACAGATAGAGTAGACTTAAAGAACCTTAGAAGGAGAGGTGTTTGTAAATATACCTTAAAATAATGAAAAAGTGTGAAGTTTAGGCTGTATATTACCTTTTGTTTTTAATACAATTCATTTTAACTATGTAATTTAGTTTGAATAATGATTACATTTAACTGGCTTGCAGAATTCTGGAACATTTAACAAGTGGCCCTCCACAGCCGGTGCATGTCCCCACAAGTGGCCGCCATTTTGTTATAATTTTCCACAATTCCAGCTTGGACCTTGGGTCCCCTGAGCATTTGAAAGGGAAGGGAAATTTAGTACACTGAGTGCTGCCAGCAAGTGTGGGCAAAATGGGAAAAGAGTTGGGGGAAGGGGCTCCCCTTCTCTGCTTCACCTCAAGACCCAGCGCTGTCCTTGTCTCCAGGGACAGGCATGGAGAGGTCACTTGAGCCCAGGCCCCCTGACACAGGCTGCACTCGGTTTCTGGGAGGGTCACAGCGGCCTGCTCTGAAGAAAAACATTTTCATATTTCAAGTGTTTATCTCTTCAGTGTCTGAGTGCTCAAAGAGATTAGTACCCGAGCTGGCTGAGGCCTGGGGCACGGGAGAGAACACTTACCTCCTCATCCCAGCCTGATCACCTCCCCCTCTCACTCGCTGCAATAATGTTTAATTAATGTAATGAGCCTCTTGCACGTAGCAAAAAAAAAAAAAAACTTATTTTTATAACTCAGCCTGGATTTTTCATTTCATTTTCCCTCCTTTGAGACTGCATCCAATTAATTGGTGGGTTTTCCCAGGCCCCATCTTTTGTCTGAATGTAAGGAAGGTTGAGGTGTCTGTGTTGTGTTGTACATCAGAACTGGAGGGTGCGTTGGGGTTGCGGTGGGGTTTCAGGTTCTTTGTCCTCCCTCGCACTCTTCTAAGCAAATTATCAGCGAAGGTGTCTGAGACCAGCACTGCCCAGGATCCCAGGCCACCAGTTAGCAAGTGAACTGCATCATGGGAGGGGCCTACCAGTGCCTCCCTCTGCCCCTCGCCTGTGCCGCCCTTGCCTTCACCACTGCCACCCACACCCACTGCCCCTTCCACCACCTTTGGCTACTGGGTGGGAATTGTAGTGTCTGTGCTGCTCCGGCTGATCCTTACAGCTTGTCGTTGGGGAGGGCCTGTCCCAGTGAGCTTACAACACAGGCAGAATTCTAACCTTCAGCTGAATGGATAGAAACACAGAAAATTAGGGCCACACAGAACTGTTGTATCTAATGTTGTGCCTCCCTTAAAATAATGAGAAGGAAAATAATCATTTTCCTCCTCCAGGGGAATCTCTAAAGTTTGGAATAGTAGCTCTTGTAACCTTCTTCCGGGAATCGAAATCATAATATTGGTTTCAGGCCTTCTCTTTGTCCACTGATGATTTTAAAGCCCTTTTTATGTATTTTCCATTTTCCTTACACTTAGAAGCTACAACGCCCTTTCTGTTCAGGGTGGTCCTTCAAAAAAAAAAAAAGGCCCTGAGGGGCAGTTGGGAGAGGACACAGCTGTACTTGGCTAGGAGCAGAGCCGCCGCTAGTGGGTTCAGAGTGGCTCTTGAGGCAGAGGCCAACCTGAAAGCCACTGTGTCACCCATGCGGTCATTTGAGAGGGACTGTTATCCTACTGAAGAAAGAAAAACCGTGAGCTTTACCCCCTTATTCAACAGGTAAACAGAAAGTATGAAATGTCAGAATGAAGGGGCTTCCCTCAAGGACCCAGGCACTACAAATGGCAAAAGGCAGGAGGAGGGAGCCCCGGGAAGTATCAGACACAGGCCACTTGCTAAGAAGGGCCTGGAAACTACTGGCATTCCTTAGATATTTTCTGCTGTAGCTGTTTTTGCTCTTTCTTTACCCCTCTCCTTTTAAGCCAGTAATTAGTTCTGTTTTTTTGGCTAGCGGTAATGGCTGCTCCAGGCTGACGAGACACCTACTGGTTTTGTTCCACTGGTTTTGTTTTTCAAGATAGTCTTTCAAGCCACTCCGAATTTCTTTTTTTAGCTCTTTGCTTGTGATTGAGCTGCCTGGAGTGGGTTCATCCCAAGCTCTGGGGACTCTGTTCCCAATTCAGTGACCCCTGGTGGCAGAGGAATCTGCCTCTCTTCTCTGAGAAGCCTCTTGGCCTTTTCTCTGTAACTACAATGACAGTGTCACCCTTAGAAGAGTTTACAGATTTTCTTCACACATTCTCAGGTGCTTTGATCAGAAACAGAGTTTGGAGGATGAGCAGAGTCCTATCTTTGGTGAAGGAGGGACAAACTGCTTGAGACGGTCAGGTGGGCCCAGTAGCCGCAGCTGTGGCATTGAACTAAGGCGCCACAGCCACACGTGTCTGCTGAGACTGAAGTTAATCAAAACGAATGCAGCTAAGGCTGCAGCGCTGCTGTGGTGTGAGCCGCATACCACGGGCGCAGCAGTCACGCCTCATCAGCTGGTGTGCTCATAGAGCAGGGTGTCATATGGCACGCACCACCCTAGGGCCTTTGAACATTGACACGACAACAATTGGGGGGCTGCTGTTGCCAAAAGTCTTGTTCCCAAGTTTTGTGTAAACCAAGAAGCAAGCAGTTGGGAGAGGGTGATCCCTTGCTGAAAGTCTTCAGTTCTTGTGTGGGGAGTGAGTGAGTGGGTGGTGCTCACTGACCAGTCATAAAGAAATCAAGGAATATAGCGTGGGATGGTAGGAACCTTTTTTTTTTTGGTCAATCAAGAAGAGCACCCTAGTGCTGGTAATGGAGCTCAGTAGTATAGCACTTTCCTAGCACTTCTGAGACCATCTTCAGTCTTGCCTCCACTACTAAATAACAAGCATCCTAAGCAATACTGAGTAATACCAGTAAAAATGATAGCTATCATTGTCGTCATTCTCATTATTGTCAGAAATGAGATGAGAACAGAAAGAAGAAGTCCCATGCCAGCTCAGCTTCACAACCCTCAAGATTGTGGTACTCCTTAGGAACTCGTTCCTGTGATGGTGACCTTGGGAGCGGTGCTCACGGTGTTGCTTCATTTCCTTAACAGCGTCATGACAGCGATGTACAGAAAGTTGGCAGCACCTTCTTAGGCTCCTACAAAAGCACAGAGCTCTGCCTGGATTATACGAGTGGAGAGAGCAGACCTTTACTCTGGGTTCAAAATGAAGTTCCAACAGGAATAAGTCAAGGTTCTTGTGTGTGTGTGTTTAGGGCAGGGTCTATAGGGTCTCACTATGCAGATTGGACTCATTGTGATCCTCCTGTTTTCAGCCTCCCAAGTGCTAGGAGTACAAGTGAGTGCCACTACACCCAGTCTCAATCGTGGTGGGCCTGCATAGCATGCTGGGGATCGAGCCTCGGCCACTGCACTCTGCCTAAGCAGGTGCTTTAGTCCACTGAGCTATCAAGCCAGCTCTTCAGTCAAGGTTCTTAGTGTTCAGATTTTACAGCTGGTGACCACCGCTTCAAGTGTAAGGTGGGTGCAAGTGTTAACTCCTCATTGAGGCTGGCATGGTGTGACCTGCGCTGCTGAATAAACTGTTACAGTGGAAAAGCAGAGCTGTGATTCACTATGGACATGCATAGGAGAAGACCAAGTGAGGTATGGGCGGGTAAGGTGGGTGGGTAGTTACAGAGAAATCAAAGAATTGATGAATGAATTGACGTCTATGGGCTTGGCTTTTGACAGTGAGCTAGCAGTGACTCAGAATTAGAAAGCAATTCTCTGAGCTCAAAAGACCAGGTGGGACTGACAGCAGCAGGCAGTGTAGACATGGGCTTGGCATTGACTGTATTGCCTTCAGGAAGAGGTTGCTGTGGTTTGGCTGGGGCACAGCTACTGTGGATGTAAGCAGAGGAATGGCTCACACTATGGTTCTTGATAGATGAGGACCAGAAGCAGTTTGACTTGTTCTTTTGAAGAGGCAATTTTCAATGGATAATTTCCACTACAACATGAAACAATAGAGGCCCATCTTTAAGGAAGGTAGGAAAACATGTCTGTTGGTACTTTTGTAAAGGGAGGAATAGACAGACAACAATAAAGAGGAGCTATTGCCCCGTTTTCTAATTTTTTTAAATTTTATTTATTTGGTATAGGGTCTTGCTGTGCAGCTCAAAACTTGTAGTGATCCTCCTGTCTCAGCCTCCCCAATGCTGGGATTACAGGCATGCACCACCATGCCTGGTTTCGGTGAGCAGCACAGCATGCTGTACCAGGGATCAAATCCAGTTTCTTGCGCTTGCCAGGCAGGCTCTTAGACTGCCAAAGTATATCCCCAGCCCTGTGTGACTTCTGTTTTTGAAAACCATGAGTGGCTGAGTTCCCCAGCAGTGTGTGGGTTATGAGGGATGGGAGGAATGACAGCAAGACTGTGCCAGTGGCAGAACTTTCGGTGAAGGCCGACAGAGAAACGAACAAAAATAGTTCTAGAAAAAAAAAAAAAAAACAGTTCTAGGTAGACTTTCTGTGAAGACCAGGCCTAAAACCTTCCATGTCCACAGAGTGTTCTGTTGTAAACTTCAAAAACATCCTGCTGAACTCATCCCAAGTTGGTATTTTCCTTAATTGGTTGTTAATTTGAGGACCTTCGCAGAGATAGACTGACCTTGGGAGGCCAGTGGAGGGGCTGACCCATGTTTTAAGTTGGACCTATACTGAGGGGCAACACCTCCTGCAGCACTAAATGTTCTTTCAGATGGTGGTTCCAGTGGGAGGGCAAGACACTAGCCAGGAGATGTGCGCGCTGGACAAATGGTGTCTCTGGCTGTGTGATAGCCAGGAGGATCGAGCTGGTGATTTATTCCAGGGTTTGGGAAGATGGAGAAACAACTGAATCCGTGGCTGTTGGGCCAGCCAGCCACGTGTTCATGTGACTCTGAAGCAGCCGGATCCAGATGGGGCCATAAATTGCCAGGTGAAATATCAAGAGGCTCTTCCTAGAGACAGCAGCAAGTTGATGCGCCTGAGCGACCCTGTCCCCTGCACTTCCTCCCCGCCCTTTTGAACCCTTGTTGTTCTTGTTCAGTCCCATGTGATTGTTTTCCCTGTATCTTTGGCAACAACAGATGTTTCAAGTCAAGGACTCAGCAAATGCCTGCCAAATACGTCAAATCCAGGAGGAGAGGGATTGTGGCTCTGGGACAGTTTTTCTTCATTCTCGTTCAGCAGCCGAACAAACTTCCTCTCCATTGTCTTTTTGTTAGAAGTTATCTATGATCGGCATCTCAGCCACCTAAGAACTGGAAGGCAGCTTCCCGAAGGTCAGGTGTCATTCAGACAACCTTGTGACAATGGAAGGGACTTTTCCTTAAGATCCAGGTAAATCTATAGAGTCACTCCTCCCCTACCGTGGCTGGCCTTTGCTCCATAGGAGTAGGCTGTAAAGGAATTTTTCAGAGACTAATCTTCATTTGTAGTTCATGTCCCATCTCAGCACCTATGTATGGACCCCATGACTTAGCAGACTAAAGCATTTAGCTTGAAGGACGGGTGAGTAGGGATTCCCCCCTATAACCAGAACCCCAGAGAGGAGATATTTTTAAAGGGAAAAGGTTATATTTCCTGAAGAAGCAAAAGCTAAAAGGTCTTAATTCTTCTTAAGTGAAAATGATAGTTTCAAAGTCAGGTGACAGAACCTGGCAGTGTTCCATCAGGAACAAAAGCAGAAATGTATCTAAATAGCAGCAGGGACACTTAAAACCAAATGTACGAAGCTCCCAGCAGTGAGGGTTGCGACCTCAGCAGCACGTTGCTGCTGTGACCCGAAGAAGCTCTTCCTCCTGTTTCAGTGAAAAATGGAGGACAGTGTTCCCAGGGTCTTCTCAGCATCTTCCTCAGAGGCAGGTCTGCCTTGTTCCAAGTGGTCGCCTGAGGTCGCTTAGCCCTAGGGCTATATCACATTTCATTTCATCTGCCACAGTCAGGCACAAAGGCCTGTGGTGAGGTGTGTGATGGATAGCTTCAGGCTGGCTCATTTCTGGGATGCCAGCAAGATCTCATAGTCAGCCTTGGGGCTGGGGAGATAACTCGGTAGAATAAGCACTTCCCTGAGTTCAATCCCCCCCGTTCCACAAATAAATAAATAAATACATACATACATACATACATACCACTTAATGGTAGTCAGTCTTGCCTAGAACTAGATCTGTGCTCTCCTCAGGCCAAACCATCCTTATTTTTGAGTGTTGGACCATGCTTCCTAGGTTGTCAGTGGTTTTTCTACCCTTTTAACTTTGCATAGGAAACAGTGTAAACAATAATAGCAAGGGCTGGCCAGATAGCTGAAGGAGTGAAAGCGCCTAGACAGAGCGCAGCAGCTGGGGTTCAATCCCCAGTGTGCCATGTCAGCCCTGCCCTTGGGGTGTACTGAGACAGGGATTGAGACTGGGTGCAGTGGTGTGTGCCCCTGTAATCCAAGCACTTCGGAGGCTGAAAACAGGAGAATCACTACCAGTCCCATCTACGTAATGAGACCCTGTACTAAATACATTTTTAAAAATGAAGTTTTTAACCTGTTCTTACTGGGCAAAGCGCTTTAGATGGCTCCTCCATACAACTATGTAAATACTACTATTTTGTCTGTTTGATGGCAATACTAGAGCTTTCAAAAGTAGGGACCCTTAGGCCAGGATTAGAGCCCAAAGAAGAAACCATACCTTGGGGAGTTTACTCAGTCTTACTAGAGCTCAAACCCAGCTTTCCTTACTTACTGGCAGTGATGACAAAACTTTGAGAGGTTTCAATGACAACAAATAATTGGCTGCAGCGTGCATGCCATAGGCATACAGCAAAGGTCTTGCCTCTGTTACTTCCACATTCTGAGCTCAGTTCTCTGAAAATAATACAGACTACACCTCTCTGTAGGGAAGGTCCCATAAGATGAAGACTCCAGGGTGGCATTTGACATGCAGGAGTGTTCAGTTTGTTCATCCTCTTCCCCATGCCTTTTCTGTCCCTTTCTCTGGGCTTTTCCTGGTTTGAATTATTCCTTCACGATGTCCCTGGTTCTAATCAGACCTCGCTCAGTGACAGGCAGGGACATTTTGCAGCTCAGCGTCCCTCTGACTAATGTCGACTGCTAATTCCTTAAATTTACATATCATCTTTCTTCCCTGGAGCTCATAGCACTTAACAGACAAGTGGGGCACAAATGATTTAGCTAAGTGAAATCCCGAGACCTGCTTGTCTGGAGATTCTGCAGCCCGGTGGATTAGCTCAGATGGCAGCGCTGAATTACGATCATTCAGCTGCTCGTGCTTCGCACGCCACCAGCATTAACTCCCTGGTCTAGCAGTGGCCTCTAAATCATGCACAGTGATTATCATCCTGCTGAGAAGGAGGGTGAAGAAAAGACATGGAAGGAGAAGGGGGGCTGCTGAGGGTCCCCAGAAGAGGCTGGCAGTAACAGACTGGGTCAATAGAAGAAACCTAAGTAAAATCCAGCCCGCCCTTCATCACCACCCAGCACACACCTTACTTACCCTGTTCTACCCAGCATGCCACACCTCCCCTACACTGAGTGCACATTCGCACAGGTGACAGTAGTTCTGCCAAGAGATTCCCAGGCAGCAAGTGGGTCTTGCTTGTGAAGCTGTGGAGGAAGAAGGCTGAGGTCTGGTCTCCTTTAAAGCCAAGGTGGAGTCAGTCCCTGGGCTTCGAAATTGCCAAGAGCATAGGAATCTTTCAGGTGCTCTGCCAAGTGTCTCAGTTCACTGGGTCCCTCCACAGGTCACCTTGATACAATTCACCTCACCTTTGAAAGGGGTTTTGGCCTCAGGAGAATGGAAGGAATTGTAAGGGGCTCATGTGAATCCAAAAGATTGCTGGAGGCTGATTGTCCCTCCATCTTCAAAATATATAGCTTCATAGCACTGTTCACCTGTGTGTCATACATTCATCTATGCATGTATGCAAGGGAATAGCATTTCAGAAGGAAAGGGAAAAGCTGTATTAAACTTTATATGTATAAAATCAGAACGCTACAATCTCACTGTGGTGATAAAAAGGGCTTCCACCACACAGGCAAGCTGTACAGCCAGAAAGTACAGGAAAATGGCCTTCTGTCCTTTAGAGGCAGATAAAATCAGTGATACTGTCATTAAGCGTTCAAGCTGAGAAAAGAGGAAGAAGAGGATTGATGTTGCTTGCATCAGAATGGTTAGGAAAACAAGTGGCAGGCGGGATGTGCTAGGTGGAGAATCCGGGGTGAGAAATCAAGGAAAGGGGAAAAAGGCAACAGCAAGCCCAGGGGAAACTGTTCCGCTCCGGCTAAGTGCAGTGTGTTGCAAGGTCAAGGCCAAGGCACCTGGAGGTAGCTGAATTGGAAGAGTCCACCGCAGAAAGATGGGAAACCCTCAGTCTAGGCGGGACCATTCAATGGACACGACACTTTCATCTTTATGGGCCTTGATTTCTTGATCCTGAACAAAGATGAATAATCTCTTAGCTCATAGCATGTAGTAGCTGAAATAAGGCATACCAGTGAAGCATTATGCAAATATGAGTTGTAATTATTATCATTAAGGGTGGTAGCAAAAGATCTGATGGGGAAATGTAGATTTAGAAGATCACTGGGTGTTAGTTGTGATGTCTGGCTCTCCTCCCTCACAGACCCCCATCATTAAGTTTCTCTCCTGGAAACAGCTGCGTCTTAGTTACCTGCGCTGCCTTGGCCTTGAAGAGGTCAGGAGGATGTGAAGGCAGACCTGGCTGTCGATGCCAGGGGGCTCCTTTTGACTCCTGAAGCAATAATCCCAGAGGGTCTAACAACAGGCAGGGCCTCAGGGGAGCCAGAAATGTGGGCAGAGTGCCTGGGAGTTCACAAGGAAGGAGCCTCTCCTGTGCGGCTGACAGAAGGTCTGTCTAATCGCTCACCTGGATCTCAGCAGGAATGATGACAACCCAACAATCAGTGTGGCACTGACTCAGGGCTCTGAAGTCTTAGCCTGCCCTTCCCTGACAACCCCAGGATATTCGTACTCCTTATGGAACGAAAACCCTCTGTGCATATCACAGACTGACATAGCCTCACGTTAATGTGACACTGAGGTGTCCAGTGTGCCTGCAGTCCACGCTGGGCACATGACATGCCCCTCTGTTTCTGGGCTGAAAGCAGGTGGTTCCACGCACCCTGGAGTCAAAAGCACTAACTGTGGCACTTGTGTCTACAAGGCATGTGTCTGCCAGTGGTAACATGATCTCAACCTGAAGTGTAAGAGTCCGATTATTTGAAACTAATCCACCATAAGGGCCGTTCTCCAAATGTTCGGGCCCGTGAAGCCATCGTTTCATAGACCGTGTATGTTCTGTGCCAAACACATAGCCTTTGTTAATGCTAGTAATCTTATCTTTGTCACTGGACTTCTGTGTATGCCTGGCTGCTTGACAAGGGCCAAGTTCAGGCCCCTGAGGGTGTATGAGGGGTGGAGTGAAATATCAGGTCCCAAATTACCCTGCTCAGTGAGCCCCTGTTTTGCTTGAAGTTGACACTGGCTCCTGAGCTGAGGTCACACTAGAGTCCAGGGATCATCTAGCGCATTGGCAGAGACAGAAAGTTTTAAATGGCTTCCATTTGGACAGTGACCAGCCAAGATGACAAAGGCCTGAAGCACAAACCATCAGGCCAGAGTCACCCTTCTGTCTAACAGCTACCTCAGCCCCTGTAAACCTTTTCCTTGTAATCAGCTCATTAGACCGCACTGGCCCTGTGGGCATGCCGGTGGTGACTAAGACATGAGTCTGGCCTCACAGAATGTAGGGAAGGAAGGCAAGCCCATACTCAGCCAGTCAAGACATAAGACCCACGTGGAAACAGGATGGCCCTCTGTGACTTAGACTTAGAAAGGGCTTCAGAAGGGGATAGCATTAGCGTGAGTGCTCTAAAGGAGCCCTGGAAAGTGATAAGGCCTTGCGGAATAAGAACCCCATGGCAATCCCAACTTTCCCCCGCAGCTCTAAACAAGTGTCTTTCCCTGGCATTCACCAGGAATCCCTATTTGGGCTTGTTTCCCCAGACGACAGGAATTTCTTGCGGATGCAGAGTGACAGCAGGCGAGCCGGCCAGTACGGGCGCATCATCAGCCCTCTGGTGCACCTGCCTCGGAGCCCCGTGTGCCTGGAGTTCCAGTTCCAAGCCTCGGGCGGCCGCGGGGTAGAACTGCAGGTGGTGAGGGAAGCCAACCAGGAGAGTAAGCTCCTGTGGGTCATCCGCGAAGACCAGGACGGCCAGTGGAAGCATGGACGCATCATCCTGCCCAGCTACGACACAGAGTATCAGGTGGAGTGGTGAGGGGAGTTGGTGGGGAGGTGCTAGGGAATCGCTGTGAACTGGGCTCCTGCATTTGAGAGGGCCATGCCCATTCATCATTAGGGACTCAGTGAAGCCCTGCTGTTTTCATTGTGCTTCTCCCGTCGCCATGGCAACTAAATGACACTCTTATTTGTTATTCAGAATGTGCCTATCTCTACACACAGACTTGGTTCTTTGTTCCTCCTATTGCCTTTTATATTGCTGAAATCTTCTCCAACAAACGTTTCTTCTCTCCATTTTATTTTAGATTGCAATCAGGTAGGCTGACAAAGGCACACAAAGCACAGGGAAATAAACACAAACAAACCCACCACCCACAAGGGAAGGGGCTATGGAACCCCTGGCAGTACCCGAGGTGGGAACGGGCACACCAGGAGGGGTGCAGAGGTGGTCTGCAGTCCTCCTGGGCCAGTGGACCTGAGAGTCCTAAGCACTGCAGGAATCGAGTTCTATTATCTCTGCCCCACGGAGCAGGACACTGAGGCACAGATGGGCATGTGCAGCTGTAGCCTCGAGTCAGGGAGGAGCAGCGAGGAGTAGCAGCACTGTGGACAAGGTGACTGAGAGGCAGCCAGAGCATTAACCTGCTCCTCCCCAGACAACGAGCAGCAACAGATGGCTGCAGAGGCAGCCAACTGTTCCTCTGCCTGCCAGAGGATGCGCGCTGGCTTCCAGAGAGAACCAAGGAGGGAGAGGATGAAAAAGCACTGGAGATCGCAGAGCCCAGGGTTTCAGGGAACAGCTTTCTGCCACCCTCTCAGGGTTGCCAGGTGCCCTGAGACCCTTCCACCTCTGGCTGGGTTCCCACTTACTGACCTAATCCATGTCTTATAGTTACCTGTTTTCACTTTTATCCCACCCACCAGACTGAGCTTCACCAGGCAGAGGTCATCATGGAGTTTGTTACTGTCCTCATGCCTGGCACATAGTAGGTGCTCGGTGAGCCAGCAGGAAAGGGTAAATCGTTTCCATCCCAGTTGAAATAATAGAGACTTGAGGAATGCCATTCACAAGGAAGTCCAAACCCAAAACCCATGGGCCGCGTTTCTCACATTACCCTCACCTGCTCTTGTCCTCTGAATTTTCACACCTGGTCTAGGCATTTGAAAGATTTATGAGAAAGGAACCTCAGAAATAGCAAGAGAAATTTCAGCACATCTTTATTGTGGTCCTTTAAGCAATACATTCTAGTTACTGGACAACAATGTCGGCCACCTTATTACATTTTCTTACACCCTCAAATATGCATTTGATTTGAACCAGCTCTTTAAATTAAGATCTCAAGAGCTGTTGCCATGTGTTCAGCAGATGTGTACCAGGTGCAGTAACAAGCCCGTGCATACGCACACGCACGCATCAAGCTGCAGTTAGCAGAAAGCTGGAAGTCTGCATTTGGACCAAGAAGTTTGGCTGACCATGTCTCCTGTTCTTCTGGCTTCTAGATTGTGTTCGAGGGAGTGATAGGAAAAGGACATTCAGGAGAGATCGCCATTGATGATATCCGGATAAGCACCGATGTCCCGCTGGACAGCTGCATGGGTAGGTGGCTACTTGTCTGTTTGTGGTTCTTTTAAATAAGACACCAACGGCTGGGGTGTACAGAAAGAGGCAACTGACCATTTTCAGACACAGTTGTTCTAGCATGTAAGCCAGCACCAGTCTGCACAGGCCGTAAGGTAGGTGCAGGCAGTCATAGCTCGGACTGAGGTCAAGGTGGAAGGGTTAGGAAATGAGGCTTCTATCCGTGTTCCTGATCGGAAGTAGAAAAGCACTAAGTATGTGGAGATTCGGGTGCCAAGACCCCATCATGAAACTCCAGTTTTTAACAAAGAAAATACTACAGAATGAGAGCCGCTGCCAGTCAGAATTACATGCGGGAACAGTTTGATGGAGTTAATGGAAGCCTTCAGTGGCGAGCCAAAATAGTCCAGTGTTATATAAGAGCAATAACACAATTACCCACGGCATTCTTTCACATGAATGAATTTCAGCAGACATTATGGCATATGGAATAAGACGGTAGATTTTGCTTTAACTCTCCTAGACCCTGGAGTCATTGAAGGATGCAGCCCATACCAGGTGATCAATGCAGAAGGCCAACCACCACAACTGCCACCATCATGGTCACAAATGTTGAACAGCAACAGGGCCACATACTACTGTAGGGTCATCCCAAGAGTACCCTGACCATGTTTGCTCAGAGGGAGAGACATGCCCAAGGAAGAAAGAACTCCTGAGAAGGACAGAAACCTGCTTTCACTCAGCGCAGGGTCTGTAACAAGTCCCCAAGGTCCACAGGTCCCTGTTGTGTGTGTGCCTAATGATGTCAGAAGCAACTGGGATCGCTCCAGTCCCCTTGGGCAATGCTCAGGACCTGGGCATCTAAAAGTAATCCTAGCTTTCAGAAAGTAATCAGTGGTAAGTGACTGATTAGGATGCTTCAGGGACCCATTACTCTATGAAGGACTTTTTGTTCCAAAGCAATTTTAATAACCTCCACCCACCTGAACACCACAGTGATGATATTGGACACAGTCCCAACACATGGCAGACACAGCCACTTTCCATGGTCGCATCTCCAAATACATAACCCAACAGCAATCATTATGTTTATCCAGCTATTTCTTTCCTCCATCTAACTCAGATTTTCTTGTTTTCTTTCTCCAGAACCCATGTCAGCGTTTGCAGGTGAGAATTTTAAAGGTAAAAAAACAAATTATGTTTTGCATGTCTTTTCCTTCCCCATGTGATGTGATTTGGTGGTGGTGGTGATGGTAGTGGTCGTGGTGGCGGAGGAGGGAGTCAACTTTCAAATTTGACAAAGCTCCACGAGAAAATAGGTGCCTCACCTTCCGACCACTAGATGGCACCAACAACAGCTGGAGATGCAGGGATTGAGATCCTGGCTGTCTCTTGTTTAATTAAAGTTTAGAAACCTTTAATGGAGACAAATAGGTTACAGATAAACCTTTCAGCCTTGCATTGTCCAACGGGGAGCAATGAGGCTGAAAATTCAGGAGTACCGAAAAAGGAGAGACCAGGAAGACTGGGGGAAAAAAATCTGTAGTAAATTAAAAGTGAAATGAGGTGGTAAGGATTTATTTTGGCCTGAAGATGGTTTTTTTGCAGCTCCTGGGTACCAAGGCGGCAGTTTCAATTAACCCCAGAGAGCTACAGAGCCTAGCAGCTTGTGAGGGAAGAATGCCAGGAGCAGGCACCAGAGCAATAGCCACAAGGAAGAGCTGAGTTAGAAGCTCAAGTCTGGCAAAGGGGCTAAGGGGGTGGCGCATTCAGTGACAGTCAGAACACTTCAAATACAGGATTGAAACACAGAAAAGAATAGTTTCTCCCTTAAAATGTAAACAGAGCAGAGTACAAAAGACTGCTTTGGGGCATGTGCCTTGTTGGCAAGGCGAAGCCTTCCGCTGGGTCATGGGTATGTTTGTGTTTTTCTAATATGGTGGGTTCTGTGTTCCGTCTTCTTTGTAATCTAGCTGGTTGACACCAAAGTTTCTATCCAGGTTGCTGATGCTAAACACTTAGGAGCTGCCCTAAACACTTCTCCACAGTTTGCCAGAGTGCAAAACACCCTTGAGATGCCATCGCCTGTCACCTGAGGACAGGCGGTCTTCAAGGCCTGTTTGGCACAAAGAATCTGAGGGCTGGAGTAACCTGTTGGGAGTGGCTGGGCAAACTCTCTAGGGACAGCATCTCCAAGGTCAGCGCAGCCACGTCTGTGTCCCCCATCTTGACTCGGTGTCAGCATTCTCATTAATTCGTCCCACTCCAGGTTGGAAAGAGGCCAATTCCTGGTTTGTCACCCAGATATTCTCCTTGACTCCAAATCTTTGTTCCTATTTATCAGTCATCGCTCAAAACACCAAGACAGTCAGTGAGGGAGAAAGTAACGGCAGAGAGGAAAATAGCAGCCATACAGAATGAATGTTTCTTTCTCTTACTATTCTGTTCTCCCCAAACTCCATGTCCCTCCCCACTGCACAGTTTACAGTGTCAAGATGGCTCCTGTCCATATATCAGTGCTCTGTGGGTATAAGATTTTCTGTGATTGCAAATCCAAAATATTAAGAAGGAAAGGTAAAATTCAAACTGAACAACTTGGATTGCAGATTATTTAAAGTTTTACGCTCCGGGTCCCAAGTTCTTGCTTCTGTGGGGGAAGCGAAACCTGCTTGTATTGTTGCCTCTGACTCCCTGAAAGGCCGGTTCAGAACGTGCTGGCATTTGCCGCAGAGACGCTATTCTGTGCATGCACCGTGTCCCGTCATGCCTGACAAGTGCGATGGCTGAGGGCTTTGCCTCCGTGAGAGAATGAACAAGCCAGGCAAATGTGCTTTCCTTGAAGCCATGTGTGTCCCGGGCTGCACGGTCCAGTCATGTTCACTTGTGAAAAATACCTAAATCTCACCCTAGTGGTAGTGCTCAGTTGGCCAAAATAAACACAGGGCTTAGCAGCTTGAAGGTGAGAGTTTCCAGGGCACTCCTGATGGGGACTAGGGGTTCTGCAGAGGCAGTGCCCTACTTGTGTGTGGTACCCCTGGCTGTTGTCAAGAAGCTGGCAAGCACATTTGCAAGGAGGCCACTGAGGCATGGAGAGTAGAGATGCAGCCAGGAGCTGCGTCAAGAGCAGAATAGAATTGGGAAGGGACAGTCTTGGTCACACTGGGACATTCGTTGTACGTGGAGCTTTGGTTGGGAGCCAGATAAACCCAGGGCCAAGGACTCACATCTTTGGGCCTATGGCCTTGGTGTGCTTCTCTGTATATTCTCTCAAGCAAAATTTTCAGTTTGAGAGAGCAAAGAGATGTGTGTGTGTGTGTGTGTGTGTGTGTGTGTGTGTGTGTGTGTGTGTGTTCCATCTAAGCAGGTCTGGGCAAAAGAGCAGGGGCCACTCCCTTGGTCAGGGTATAACATTAGTTTCTCATTCACAAAGGGGAAGTAGAAATCGGATTGGAGGAGGCAAGATATGGAAAGTTGATATTGAAAAGACGTTAACAACAGGCATTTACATTGCTACTGGTTTTTTGAGTTGTGGTTGTTTTTCCTTCCCATTATAAATTAACGTTGCTGCAGAAGTAATCTCATTCACTAGGAGAGATCATTGTGTACTCAGTAAATCTTTAGAAGAATGCAATAAAAGTGGCCTTTGGACGTGGGCTTATTAGGTGTTCTTGATCTTCTATATTTTGAAGTGTCTTTTATTTCCTGGCTCTTACTGATTTCTTGCCATATCACATTGTGTTTTTATTCCAGTCACGGTGTGTTTTATGCTTTCTATGTACACACAGGTTGTGTACGAGGGCGCGGGTTAGTACTAAGGAGGGGCCTGGGAGAGGAAACCTGTGTGCAGAAGGGCAGTGCGGAGACAATGAAGCAGCTGTGTTGTCACGCAATTTTTAAAAAGACTTTTGTTGTTATGAGTCACATCTTAAACAAAATAACCTGGGTGTGCTTTTCATTTTCTTTTTCCTTTCTTTTTTTATAAGGGGTGACTGTAAACACCATACCATCATGGATCTTTTTCTGGGATTTGAGCTTTAACAAATGAAAAACTGTGCATGAAAGGAAAGGGGGAAAAAAACTAAAAAGTGGTGTAATTAAGGTGATGGATTATTTCCTCTTACCCAATACTTTCTTTTTTTTCAATAAGAGAAAAAAGAATAATAAAGAAATCAGTAAAAATACAGAAAGTCCATAATCAAAGTCGTTGTTGACCAGGTGATTATTTTTAGCAGCTCACAATGCAGACCAGAGTTTTTGTTTGCATTCAAGGCTGCAGGCTTTGCAGGCAGCAGGAGCAGAGAGATGGGCCTGCTGCCCCCTGGTAGGCAGTCTCGGAAACCCTGTGAGGCAGCACTCACATCAGTAGTGCTTGAAGGAACAGCCTCAAGACAGCTGTGGACCTGGGTGTATGTCTGTGATCATACCCAACAGCACTGCACCCCATCTTTGGGATTTCATGGGATGCCTTTCTGCTGTTCTCCTTAATTTTCAACTGGATAGAGCCAGAGAAAATGAGCACCAAACACATTTGGGGACAATGCTAGTCAGCTGGTGATCTGTGCCTCAAGCTTTGGGCTCTGTGTACTTGGTGCTTCTGGATGATTTCTGCCTCCTGTTTCTCTTCACGTCCCTGCCCTCCCTGCTCACTGCCTGCTTTCCAGAAGCTCTGCCCAGTAGGGCTGCATCTCACACCCCACATCCCACATCCCAGGACTCAGGCCCACAGCCAGGCCTTAGCTTGCCGCCCTTCCTCTTGGGATTTCCTTCACCCGGAGGCTCCCTCCACTGGAAGCACTCAGGAGGCAAAGCATGAGTTAACTAGCGTTCATGCACTTAATCCTCTGATGAAAGACAGAAAAGTATTTTTCAACCCTGCCAGGGTTCCAGATAAGCAGCCGTGATGTGTGCATCATTGGCTCCTCCTCCCCTCCACATTTCCAGCTGCCAGATTAATGCAAGGTGTTGCTGAGCAGGCAGGAGGGAGATCAGACGTGTGAGGCGCACAGCTGCCCACTGCCCTCCTTGCCCAGGTGGCAAGGGGGCGTTCTCTTGTGTGCTGGCTGCTTTCCTGGCCCCTCCCTGCAAGTCGTTAGCAGATCTAAACAGTTCATCTAAACATCTGCCCAGGTCAGTTTGAGTAAGGTCAGAAGGAAACTTCCAAGAACACAAAAGAAAAGCTTTAGTTGAAAGAAAGTTGAGAAACATTTGAGATTTCAGCCAGCCAGGGAATCTGAATTTGAAGCATTTTAGGTAGACACAGGCACAGGCTGGGGGAAAGCTGGGGCGGCCCACATGCTTTCTGCTAGCTCGCTGAAAACTTCTAGTCATCCTCCTGCCATGCAGTGCTCACAAAACAAGTGGGAAAGTCATTTCTCAGGGATGCTTTGACTTCAGCTTTCTTTTTCCAAACAAATCAAAGGGTGTGGCACATTTTTCTACTATCTTCTATAAACTTTGCTAGAGGAACCAAGCTTTTCCTGTTGTTTGTTTAATCTCACAAATTAAACCCTTCTCCCGAAATCTTCCATCATTGGTCCTTCATTTTCAACAGGTCCAGAAAGGAGTCCTGAGGCAAGCCAGGCCTCCATAATTTTTCTGTGCGAAGAGACTTTTCTTCCCACAGAGAAGATTCACCACTGGTGTCTTTCAGGATGTTTCTTTTGGGACCCTGGGTGACTCTTCCAGTTCCTGGTGACACAGCTGCAGCAGGTGCTTTCTCATTTCAGGGAAGTAGTGAGAAGCAGATAGGAGGCACACCAGCCCTCCGGCGGGTTCAGAGTAGGAATGAGGAGGGAAAGAATCACCTCTAGTTCTCTCTCCACTCTCACTTAATGGAGGGCAGAACATAAAAATTTCAGGCTTTAGAGAAAGGACATACAGTCAACTCTGCCACTATAGCACAAAAGCAACTGTAGGCAACAGGTAAACACAAGAGGGTGGATGTGTGCTAATAAAACTTTATTTATAAAAGCAAGCGGTGGGTGAGGTTGTTTTCTTGGGTTGTAGTTAGCCCAATGACCAGGGAGAACATAGGCTATGGACTTCGCTGGTTCTGATCTTCACTGTGCCACTTACAATCATATTGACATTTCTTGGATCTCACATTGTACTTATCTTCCATCCTCTCTACTTTTCTCCAGATGAAACCAGGAGAAAATCTATTATTCTCTCAAGGGCTCATATCTGTTACCTGGGTCAGGAAAAATATACAAGGATTCATGTGCAGCTCATAGAACAACAGCTAATGTACAGAAACTGTCTACTCATTGTAGCTATGATTACAGCTGTATTTCCTAATTGCTCGCTAATCAGTGGTCCTATTTATAAATAGAGGTGGAAGGAACACTACCTAACAAGCAATTTTTTTCTTATGCATGACTCCCCCAAATTTTGTTAGTTTTCAAAAATTCAAATTCTTTGCATTCATGTTGTTTTTCTCCAGTGGCTCAGAACATTTTTCAGATGGAGGCCTGTTTAACCTTGCAAATGCATGTGAAGTTATTGGTGATTCAAATAATTTGCTTTTCATTACCTCAAACAATGAGAAAATGTTGTGGATGATTGGGGGTGGAATTTAATGAAAAATAGCTCAGGAATTGAAAACAGTTTCCAGGTGCAAGTGGCATCTGCCTAATGTGGACATCTTTGCATACCTTATCCAGGTACCATATGAATGAGCCCAATTTCTTTTTCTTTTTTTTTTTTTTTTTCTGTGCAGGATCTCACTATGCAGACTCTGTAGCAATCCTCCTGATTTCTGCCTCCTTAGTGCCGAGATTATAGGCATGCGCCACCATGCCCAGATTCCATCACCCGCTCAGCTCACTCGAGGGTGGGGCCAGCATAGTTTGCAGTGCCAGGGATCAAACCCTGGCCCCTGCGCTTACCTAAGCAATGAGCAGAATTTCTAGTAGCATTTTCTGTGAGGTACCAGCGGGTCATGAGCATTTTCTGGGGAGTCTGAATATTTGTTCAAAATGCATTCCTCTATCTTTCTGTCCATCTATCAGTCCATCTATTCATCCATCCATCTGGCATTCGTTGGATGGCTCCTTTTGTCTAGAAAGGCGCTTTAGGTAGGGTGTAATTCCCACTGACTTATCACCTCCCATTTCTCTCACTTGCACACTGCAGCCTTGGCTGCGTGTAGTCTTTCATGTCTGAGAGAGAACCAGGTTCCAAGCCTACAAGATCCAACTACTTGTGGAGTTGAGTTTCTTTAGTCAAAGGATGTTCTGAGAAACTTGTGACCCTTAAGTGCAAATCATCCAAAAATTAGAGGTGACTCACTGGAGAGTGAGAAAACACTGTTGTCTTTCTTTTCACCCTCTAATATTAAAAGAATAAATGTATACAGTATGCTTTCTCATTTCCCTAAATACCTATGCAAGGAAAATATTTAAAGAGGCAGTATAATGTTCCCAAATGCCTTTTGTCACTAATTTGCCTACATGTCCATAAACTTGGGGAAGGGGACATTGGCAGGGAGGCAAATGGCCTTACACTAAGGAGTCTGTCTTCCGACACAGCACAATTTGAAGCAATGGTCTGTCCTTGCAATGCTGAATATGCTGCCCACACATTGTGATTTAACTTTCCTTGGGCAAGACAGCAGATTCTCCCACTGGCCCCCAATTTTCTATCAACAGAAATGCTTTAAGAGTAGAACTGCTGTGCCATCCTGCCATTGACCAGTGCCTGGAGCCCTGAATGGTGTATTTAATGTTGGAAGCCAGCATTGTGACTAAAGGGAAGCAAAATGTTGAACTGACATTTGTGTTAATGCAGGGAACATTGATAGTTATGACTGTGCTCTGCTTGACAAATATTTGTGCCCCTAACTTTGTGGTCTGGTCAGACATAGTCAGTATGGATTTGCCAACTTCCTTCCTCTGCTGTGTGAGCCACAGCCTCCTAAGAAGATGGCCCTCGCTAGAGGCACAGCCACGGACGCTTTGTGGGGGGAGAGGGATGGCTCTGGGAGGTCAGGCCCACCCCTTCACATTGTGCTCATAACTATCTCTGTAAGCTCACATAAAGATCCAAGTGGCAGGATCATTGCCAGGCAGCAGATACTCCTAGTGACCGGAAACAGGATTTGGAATCCTCACAAGCTCTCCATAACAAGGAGCTGTTTGCAAATGCCTTGCTTTCAAGTTTCTCTTTCTGGGCAAAATTTCCTGTGCGATTAAATGAGAGAGAAAGGGTGAGCACCACGATGATGGCTTAGTTTAAGGAAGAAAGAGAGAAGGTGTTAATATGGGAGAAGAGGAAGCTATAGGAAAGGGCCATGGGGGGCCTAGGATTCTGGGGTTCTCTACACCCCAAGGTGGTGGCTGTTGCTGTCAGAATGTGTGCTGAACAGTACCAATGGGCTTCTGATGACCCAAGTGGTACAGGGGAACCTGCATGTTAGTGGAAGAGATCCCCCAAAAGTTCTTTTAAAGTAAGGTGTCATTTCATAACACTTTTAGGAAGATATTAGAAGATATGATAAACCTCTCAGCTACTCTGCAGTTGCAGATTCAGACAATAGGGCTTGAGGACACTGACTCTGAATTGGAAGCCTTAGCTTGCATTCATTTACCCTTAGATAGAAAACAAGATGATAATGACATTTTCTGCTCAAAGAGTGGGGGGGTGAGAAAATATAATACAGCCCCGTGTTGTGACATGAGACACACCCACTGAGCAGGACCATGGATGATGTATGAGGATGGCAGCAGCACAGCCTTCCCCTGCCCTCTCCTGGGGTTCCTATGGGTAGAGAGAACACACCCTTCTGGCCACCAGCACTTCACACAGGCAGTTAGGGAGAGAGTTTTCATAGGTTAAGCAGACATCATTTTTCAGAAGTAAAGATCATGTCTAGTTTTGGCAAGCTCAAAAGCGCCTAGTCCCTTTCTGGGCCAGATTCTCATCTGATGTAAATCTTTGGGAGAATCAAGTTGTAGCACTGTTTTGTATCAAGTGGGACTCCAGCCAGTCTTTCACCAGAGTTGCCCTGGGCTTAAATCTACTACAGCATCTCCATGGCAACCAGGGGCTGGCCAGCACGAGGTTGCCTTCTAAATCTCCTGCTGGCTTCTCCTCCCTGCTCATCTTTCCCATGATTGAGAAAGCTCTCCTTCCCTTCCCTCTCTCCACACTCATTCCCCCTCTCCCATGCCCTCTGCAGGTCTATGCCCACATTTTCTGTTGCAACTTCCAATCTACTTTCAAAATCCTCCATCCAATTAAAATGGAAGAAGATGTGGTAGTCATTGCTTGCCAGTAATGGCTGACCTGTTCAGACAGGACCAGGCTGACTCCAGTGGGCATAGAAGCCCTGGCAAGCAAAGTGGAATTTACCTTCAAGTCTCGCCAGCCTAATTAATATATTGTTTCAGGATGCCAGCCAGCCCAACACCCGATTGGAGAATCTACCTAATCTAATCCCAGTGTGGTGTGTATGTGTGTGTGTGTGTGAGAGAGAGAGAGAGAGAGAGAGAGAGAGGGAATTCTTCTATATGCTACTGAGTCATTATGGTTAAATAGGAGCAGTGTAGCTCTGCACCTCTACAGCTGTCGGTTGAATCACACTTATTCACCAGACAAATAACCATGGTTGATTGGACCACCCTGAGCCTCCGTCTCATTTGCCAAGTGGGTGTGGCGGTCTGTCCCCAACCAAGGCACGAGGAGACTAGGAGCTTTCAGAAACGCTTGGCACACAGCAAGGACAAGTGCCCCCTTCCTCCCTGCTCCCTTCCCTGCGCGCCCCCAAGCATGTAACCGTATGTGTCTCTATTTCTCTCTCCTTTTCTTTGAAAATTAATTTTCGATGAGTCCCATGCTCTCGCCTAGCAACACTCTCTGTGTCTCTCCCCCAGGGGGCACCCTCCCGCCGGGGACCGAGCCCACGGTGGACACAGTGCCCGTGCCGCCCGTCCCAGCCTACTGGTATTACGTGGTGGCCGCCGGGGGCGCGGTGCTGGTGCTGGTCTCTGTCGCGCTGGCCCTGGTGCTCCACTACCACCGGTTCCGCTATGCGGCCAAGAAGAGTGATCACTCCATCACCTACAAAACCTCCCAGTATGCCAACGGGGCCCCTCTGGCGGTGGAGCCCACCCTAACCATTAAGCTAGAGCAAGACCGCGGCTCGCACTGCTAAGGGCGAAGCAAGGACGCACCCAAACAAACGAGAAAGACTGCAAACCCGTGGCCTCGATTTTGCACTTTTTTTCTCCTTAACTAGTCTTTGTGTGAACTCTCAGACAGCTCTCTCCCCAGCCCCACCCGGAGCGTCCCATCCACCACTCACCACCCTCCTTGGGTTCATTTTCTTTGCTTGTTTTCTTTTTTTTTTTTTTCATCCTCCTCCACCTCCTCCTCCTCCT
>PVJA010001290.1:0-131315 GCA_004027025.1 Myocastor coypus
GTCTATGTTTCTGCATTTCCTCACCATTTTATCCTGGGAACAAAGAGCGCTGTGTGAGTCATGGCATTAGAATACAATTTTGTGTTCAACAAGTTGTTTTTTTCTATTTGAGAAATAAGTTGTCACCAAGAGAATTATATTCCAGACTTAAGAAATCAGTGGCAAAGGTGCAAAATATTAATGCACAGAAGGTTATTTTTCATAATTATAGAGCACCTTACATCATTGACAATGTAAAGAACAGTGCCTTAAAAGACAGAGTGAGAGATAGGCTGTAGCTTAAAATGTTTACAGTTTGCTTTGTACATAAAGGAAGGTAAAGGTCCTGAGGATATCCTGTTGATGTGCACAGAAATTAACCTGCTTTACAACATCATGCTGTTTATATTTAATTAACACCGTCTATTTTAACAGCTGAGAAAGTTATGCAAGTTTGAAAGCTTTTATATTTTGAAACTCCCAACATTTTAAAAAAGGCTATTGAAAGAATATATAGAAAAAAGAAGAGATAAAATTGACTAAGTTTCTTTTTCTTTGTCCTAACATAAAGTATCCTAACACTATAGTACCTTGAAAATGTTTCTCCCAAGATTTGCGGGAAAGAAGCTTTTAAGGGCCTATAGACAAATAAGTTTTGGAATAAGTTATTAGTTCTTTAAATGAAACTGTCACATAAAGTTTTCCAAGCAAATGTGACAAGTGTAATTTCACAAAACCTATAGGTTTTCAGCTAGGCATTGTGGTACATGCCTGAAATTGTAGCAGTCGGTAGGCTAAGACAAGAGGCTCTCCAGGAGTCCAGGATCAGTGTGCACTGCAAAGTGAGACTCTTTCTCAAAACTAAACAAATAAAAATTCCCCAAATACAAATAATTTAAAGTCAATTTCCTGTGCTTTTCTATGAAAACTTGTGAAATTATCTCCATAACATTATGACAAAATTAAATTACTCTCATTTTTTTCATAAGAAATTTGTCAAGGACTCAGGAGATAGCTTGGTGGTCTAAGGTCCTGCCTGTCAAGTGCAAGGACCTGGGTTCCATTCTCAGTACTGCAGGATGTGCTGGCCCCAGAAGCGTGAGCACACATTGCCAGCCCTGAAACCGGGCATGGTGGTACATGCATGTAATCCCAGCCCTGGGGAGGCTCACACAGGAGGAGCACTACAAGTCCAAGCTGTGTAGCAAAACCCTGTACCAAATCAATCAATCAATCAATCAATCTGTCAAATTTTCTGTGTCTCAGAAGTAATACAGATATTTTGTTTTTTATAATATGATATTTAAACATGCTAGTCTGGCTTATTTTCCTTATGAATATGGTTTTTATTTGCAAACATTCACCTATAAAAAACCTTAACTTTACCCTTCTTTCAACCTGAGTAGTACTCCACTGCATAAAAATACCACAGCTTTTTAAAATTTATTATGCTTAATAAGAAATAGCAATGAGACAGTTTCAAAATGTTCAGTAGGTCAGTCACAGTAATTAATACAATGAATTTATCATCTTCATAGTAGTTGTTCAGAGTATAAGATGCAGACATGATAACTTTTCTAAACACTATTAGTACAAATATTTCTTCTCATTGAACTAAGAGAAAGTAGTTGTATACATATTCTGATAATCCATAATAGTAGTGCATTATCAACAGAACTGACAATGTTGGAAGCTGTCGACTTGAGCCTTTTACAGCTCAGCATACTAA
Organism: Myocastor coypus; assembly: GCA_004027025.1. Taxonomy (NCBI): domain Eukaryota; kingdom Metazoa; phylum Chordata; class Mammalia; order Rodentia; family Myocastoridae; genus Myocastor; species Myocastor coypus. Next base: position 1,709 of record PVJA010001290.1, read on the forward strand.
TCTGGCTTTACTTTATATGCCTTGTGGTTAAACTTTTCTGCTGGATGTTTAACAAAACAAAAATAAACATCATGTTGTCTCCCTACTGTAAGAAACTGAAAGAGTAAATAAGATCCCAAAGGTATGATACATATCAAGAAAAGAAAAGAAATTGCTCAACAGGAAAGCACAACTGTGATGGGGGAAAGGAGAAAAGGAAAAGAAAAAAAAATATATATATATGTATATATATATGTATGTAATGATAACAACATGTATTATATAAACCATTATTAATTTCATATTATCTTGTTTTGAAATTCTATATAATTGTTTTTCTCTTTAAAATAATAAAAGGAAGCTGGGAGTGGTGGTGCACGCCTGTAATCCCAGCACTTGGGAGGCTGAGACAGGAAGATCAGTGCAAGTTCAAGACCATCCTGGGCTACAAAAGAAAGCTCAAGGCCAGCCTGAACTGCACAGTGAGACCCTGTCTCAAAAAGACAAAAAATAAATAAATAAATAAATAAATAAAATAGAATAATAAAACAAGCATGTTGCTTAAAGAAAAAGAAGTAACACAGGTGACCAGCACACTACAAGAACTGTGTCTTTAATCTGGTATTTGTGTTCAAGAATTACGTTTTTCTAACAACTCTTCTGTGAAGTAGACAAAGCCTTTCCAAGCCGTTAGTACATGCTACACAACTGTCGCATCTCCTTTTGCTGCTTGCCTGAGGCGTATTTCCCCACACGACGGGTGGCCCTGAGCAGTTCCCAGCAGCACAGTTACGTAGTTCTCACTACCTCCAGAAGCTGGTCTCAGAACTGTCATTGCAACAGGTCAATGCTAATAAGGAATAAATTTTATGAACCTGTCATTATTGTATTTCATCTTATCATATAAGAATAATGAAAAACCATGCAGTATTTGATCATCCTGTATTTAAACTACTGAACTGATAAGTGATTAAAAATATACTATTGGGATCTTTTATAATTCATGTTTGTAGTGTATGTATTTTTGAGACATGGATAAGAATCAAACTAGAAAAACAAAGTTCAAAAGCAAAATATGAATGACTTTGCTTTGCCATTTAGTATACAAAAATGAGTTAACTTTTACTGTATGCATTTGTTTGTATATAATAATGTTATTTTATGAGATTTAATTCAAAGCTATAGCATAGTAAAATCTTTCAAAAATTATATTAAAACAAGTACTTTAATCAACTAGAAACTATACATAGAATTTATCATGAGACTGCGCTTTCAGCACCATAATTCAGCAACAGCTAAAGGAAGTTGTTTTATGGCTTAATGTGCTAAAAAACAAATGCACAAGTTGGTACAAGTATCTCCTCTAGCTTGCTTTATATCTAAGGGTGAAGTGCAGGATGTGGATTTCTAACACTGGGAAGAATGACGTAAATGAAAATTATAAAAATATACAGGTTTTCTCTAAGCTGTTTATAGATAATTTCATATGATTATCAGCCCCCCTCTGAGATTAAACTCAGCACACATGCATTCCATACTGCGGGCTTCCTCTGCTACCTCCGTGTCCTGAAGTGTAGAACGGAATGGATTTTGCAGCTGAATGACGTAGATAAATCCAAGAGATCAAAGGGTCTGTTTTAATGACTCATCAGAAAAATCTAAGTTTGATATTTTAAAATTCCTGTATCCAGCATGTCTCCTGACCTAGACGTAGCAGGGGCTTTTATTTCTCCTAGGCTTGGCCTCAGCCATAATCATTTGATGCGCTCCCACGTCCTCCATCTATGCCCCAATTTTGGCTTCCATCATTATTTTGTTCTATATATTTAACTTTTAGTAATGCTGGGGGTTCAAATCAGGATGCATTATAGGCATACATTCTGACACTGGGCTATAAACTCAAACCTTTTTGTTTTTACCTTTTTTTTTTTTTTTTTGAAAAGGATCTCAATAAGTTCCCCAGGCTGGTGTCACGATTGCTCTTCCACCTCAGCTAGCCAAGCAGCTTGGATTAGAGGGATGAACCACTTCATTTTTACTGTCTGGCCTCCTGTACTACCCTCAGGTCCTACCAGAGCAGGAACCACATCTGGTTTTCTACCCATTATGTGTATGTTGAGTGTCTAGTACTGTTTCAGGCATGTAGTAGACATTCAGTAATAAGAATTTAAGTCATCTATCTGTAGATTTCAGAGTCAGTAGTTATGAGGATAATGGCATCCTGTAATGCTGGGGTGAACATCCAGTGACTAACTGAATTAATTAATGGTTAAGAAAATGACTCTGTCAGAGAAGCCAAGAAAGCTTTAACAAGGGATAGTACTTGAGATTTCTAGTATAGATGGTATTTCTTGTGCTTTAACCACTACCTTTCTTGGGCATAGCTCAGCCCTAAAACGTATTGTCTCGTCACAGTAATTTAACCTATAAAATTTAAATTTTGTCAGATCAACTTTGAATTCATTTCTCTGAACTCATTTCATAGTACTAGAACCGGATTTTTATTGAAATTAGTTTCTCTAGACTAGAATCAGTGTGTCCTGCATTTTTAGGAAACTTTCTGGTAATATCTCAGGGGATTCAGTATGACACTACTTCTACCACTCAGGCTGCTGTATTCAACAACACACATGCATCAGCCACTGACTACATCATTATGACTATGAGAAACATCTGCTATTTGATGGAGTCTGTCATTACTCTGACGGAGAGGAAGCATCCTGATATTTCTTGCTACCATTTATACCCAAAAATGCATGGTGAGATTTAGGTCTTCAGTGTCATAATTGAGATTTAGCTCTAAGTTTGAAAACTTGAAGACTGGAGGCTACGGAAGGAGAAGGCAGCAGCAGGTAAACACAAGGAACAGAAAATAAAAGAAAAAAATTCATCTTATCATTTACTAAATCCAAAGTTTCCAAGTGCTTATTCTGAGCCAGTTGCCAGCTCCCTGTGATCCCATTGGAAAGAGACAGTCCCTCCACTCCCCACTGCCAGAATTTCTGCTTAAAACTGCATTCTAGCTCACAAAGACTCTTGTGCTGACTACAAAAGACACAAGCCAGCCTTCCCTCAATCCTGGAAAAGTATGTCTTCCACCCTGTGTCCTATACAAACCTCCTGAGATTCCTAAAGCCAGGGGGGAGGAGGGTGGGCCCTAAAATCACAGCAGATTTGTTTTATTATCTCCCAAAACCTGGGATATTTATCCTCAATTATTCATGTCCTGTTTTGCTCAATGTAGGCAAAGATGTGTTCACCTTACTCTGTTCTGTTCCACTCAAGCTGTTGCTGTTTTTGTCACTGACAAAGACAGTGTCCTTAGCCGTTTTAGTACATCTTCTCTTTGTCACAAAATGTAGTAGATATATCTAAATTATTAACTGGAGAGTAGACTGTTGAATAGTTATGAATAGTAACTGTTCCAAGAGAAAGAGTCTGAGAGCTTAAGTAATACGTATCAGATTACCCTGTTGAAGAATTTAATGCAAAATTGAAGTTTAAATCAATACAGAGCTTGTATGTATAATTGCCCTGCTGGAAGAAGTTTCAATAGTGTGTATCTTAATTCAAAAGAAAGTTTAAGGGCTTGGGAAATATGTCAGTGGCATAAGTGCTTGCCTTGCAAGGATAAGGTACTGAGTTCAATCCCTTGTGCTGGAAAAAAAAAAAAAAAGTAGTTTCAAAAGGAAGTTTAGCACTTTAGCATATAAAGTTGGTGTTTTTAGTTAAATAAGGATGGAAAGTCTGTGATCTGTATCATTATTTTTCATCCCTCTATCCTTAACATGAAGAATTTCAGAGGGAAATACATTTGCAAGATAGGTTGAGGAAAATTGGCTGCACTTAAAAATAATCAAATTATGTCTCCTCGTTACAGCATTCAGAAATGGACATATGTAAACATCTGAATGAGAAGAGCCAAACTTCCAAATATTTAGAACGATATATGTCTGGTGGAATGAAAAAAAAAGGGCTTTGTTTAGCAACACATAGAATTAGCAATTTATAGGAATAATAATTTTTTTTTTTTTGCATTTTAGGGGTCTATAGCGTGTTCAGGATCTCACTACTAGATCGGACTTGTAGTGATCTGCCCATTTGCAGCCTCCCAAGATCTAGGATTACAGGTGTAAATTAATTTTCTATACTCAAAATTTAAATTTCTTTATAAGAAAAGTCTAAGGAATACCAATACAAATCACAAAGTGGAAAAAGATATATATATATGTATATATATATATATATATATATATATACATATATATATATACATATATATATATATATATATATATATATCATATAACAGTAGTAGTGCTGAAAACAGAAAATAATGCATTCAAAGAAATTGTTAAAGGTACCTCAATAAAAGGTAACCACTACATCCTTGAGTAATTGGAGAAAGGCTATGAAAAGTAGAAATGTCAATGAACACAAAAAACTACCATCTCAATAATAATCAGAAACTACTGTGGTTCAAATATAGCTTTTTCTCCTGTGATGCTCACATTGAAACTCCACCTAGGCCATGTGCTGTTAAGAGGTGGGGCTAAACGGGACTATATAAGGTGAATAAGTCTCTGTCCTCATAAAGGGATTAAAGAACTCATGAAATTAATGATTTATATGGTTGTCTTGAGAATGAACATCCCATAAAAGCCAGTTGGACAGGTCCCAAGATCCTTATTTCTTGCTATGTGACTGTGCATTCTAGCTTGGGAATACTCCTGTGCTGATTATAAAATACAGAAGCCAGCCTTCCCTCCACCCTGGATGTGTGTCTTCTGTCCTACATCCTTTGCAAACCTTCAGAGCTCCCTAAGCCATGTGTTGGCTTGAGACTGTCAGCAAGAAAGCCCGAGGCAGAGAGGGCCTCATCCTTGGGCCAGAACCATGAAGCAAATCAAATTTCTTCTCCTTGTGACCACCACACAGTGCTTAAGCTAGCAACAAAAAGCAAAAAGAGTGACATTCACATACTGAAGGAAGCTAATATATCATCTTACATATGATAGATTTGAAACACTTTCCAAATGGAAGATGAATATTCATATAAATGTGAACTTGGGACCAATCGTGGTGCTTGTGTAAGAGGTGTAACCAATAAAAGAGCCATTTGGAAATTTTGAATGAAACTAAAATGCAATTACTTAAAGATTCAGCAAGTATATTGCAGAAACTTTCACTCATAAAATTGTATGTTATGTTGTAGTTTTCTATTTCACATAAAAACAGAACTGAAAACACCTCATGTTCTTAAGGTAGAGTGTCAAATTGTTTGGATTCCGAATACCTCGGGAATTGATGGAGCCCACTTCTGAAGGCCAGGGAGACATGGCCTCAGAGTCAACACCTAGTCCCTTGCCCCACCCTTTCTGATACTATTTCCCTTCTCTGCTTTCTGGCCAACATTCATGTTGGCATATTTACTCCTCTTTTCTCTCTGTCATGATATGTACATAACAGAGCTTCTCAAAAAGGAACTGCATCCCTCATACCTTAAACCGTGCATCGAATTTCACCTCTTAGCATTTTGGTTGAGCGTCAGGTATTATGTCTCATGATGAAAATGGTAATGCACAACTTAAGACTCATAAAAAATGGCAGGCTATATAAATAGGTTCAGGTCATGTAATCACATAAGAGATACACTCTAGGAAGTGTAACAATGTATATAAATCAACACATTCTTCTCTATAATGTATTCAGTAAACAGAGTAAATTGTGGAAGTTCACATGGAGTAAGGCTATTTACATAAGTATTTTAATACTCAAAAAACAATCCTGTATATTATATATGAATGCTCACAATGGTGCAACAGTGGTTAAGAAATGTAAAATCACTTGAATGGAGATAATATACATGAAATCAGTAATCCATGAAACAGAATTTAAATGGAAGTTGAACTATGGGATTTTAATTATAAAGCTTTACTCCATAGAGCTTGATGGTTGGAACAACTGGAGGCTGTTTGCTGTTTTCCATCCTTCTGTTTGAAATATTACAAAATGAACTTTAAAACTAATACGATGTAATGCATAAGCAAATGTTAATGTCACTATTTATTATAAAAACCGTATTTAGAAACATAGAGGTGTGCTATGAGCAGAATAGTCCTGTGATAGACTTCATGTATATTTTCTTGGACTTAATTAAAAGTTCATGCATTCTTAAGGGAAAGAGTAAGATATGATTACAAAGAATGACACTGAACTATGGCTTTTTCTCCCCTCAGTTTAAGCTTGTGCTCTAAAGACCACGTTGCGCTTGTCCATTCTGGTCATTACTGTGGATACCTGTCAAGTGCAAAGACAAGTGCAAGGATGGAGAGTACCACAAAATTAGACTTGATGTGTGAGGAGGGCCAAGCCACAGACACTTAAACAACAGAGCTCTGAGTTAAAATTCCAAGCAACAGAAGTGTTACATTAATTATCACTCTCATAGTCACTCACCCGAGCTCCTCCCTTCTTCACAAATAAATAAAATTTAAGTTCAGCCCTGGGTTGAGGCCTTTGGAATAGCCATTGTCCTGAACGGACTTGGGACACCTTCGCTCCACTTCACTACAAATATGTCTTAGTGTCTTTATTCTCACCATAGTTTTATCTGAAAGTGGAAGATTGGAATTAACTCTGTACAAGTCCAATAACTTTTCCACAGTATTACAAATAGAGACTATGAGGACCATGAAGGACTCTCTATACATGCAACAGAATCCCAGACCTTCTTGTGATAGGAGATTAGGATAGGGAAAAACCCAATCTAGCCAATGGGCACAATCTATCGAAATCATGAGACACAGGCATATGGGCCGAACACAGAACCCAAGATGACCACAGCTCCTAAACATGGTGCAGGCACCAATCAGAAGTTGCTTTTTCCAAATTTTTATTTTCATTTGCTGCAAAAATAAGTTAGTTTTTCATAGGCGAGTTTAATTATGGTGTCAGCCCAAGTGAGTTTTTGATAATACAACTACCCCAAATGCCCCACATTCATGAGCGTGATAGCAAGGTGGTAATTTCAGATACAAAACATTCCCTTCGTAATCTCCGTGGCAGCTGTGAATGTGTTCTCTGTTCTTTCTCCCTCAGTGATGGCACACTTCATCCTTCACTTCAGTAAATGCACATTCTATTCTTTCTATGTGTTTTGTCTTATTCTTTGTTCAGGATCAAGAACTTAGAAAACATTTCTTTGGGAAAACAAAAATCTTTAAAAACTTGTATCCCATCCTTTCCTACTTGTTTCAGTCTCCAGATCAACATGATTCTGAATTCTAATGCCATTAATTAGTCTACCTGCTCTTGAACTGTCAATGAAGGCTATAGAATAGTGCATGTTCTTTTTATCTAATGTATTTAATGTCACCCTGTGTTTGCAAGTTTGAGCATGTTTCAGGATTTTTCCATGTTGGATCTAGTTGAATTCCATTCTTTCTCATTGATGCATTTTATTCCTGTAGGTTAATATACCAAATTGCGAGAGTTTATTCTGCTGAAATAAGCCACTTTACAGATTCCAGCTTGGAACTCTTAAGAAAATTGCTACAATGAAGATTTGGAGCAATATCTTTGAAGAACATACATGCACATTTATGTTGCTCATATAAACCTAGAACTGGCATTTAGTTATAAACATTTATTTGGTTATTATTTATTTATTTATTTATTTATTTATTTATTTATTTATTGGCTGGCCTAGGCTGCCTTAAGTGCAGGTCTGGTAAGCTACGGGGAGCTGGGGATCGAACCATGGTCTCCTGGGCCTGACTGGGTTTGCCCCACCAGGCACTTAAACAACTGAGCCAACTAGCAAGGCCACCATTTATTCAGTTTTAGAAAGCCAGCTAGACTTTCGGCCTACTTGTCACAATTTATGGTATCACTGGTAAAATATAAAGATTTCTCTGGTTGTCTAATATCTGCAATTTTTTTTTGTCATTTTCATTTTAGCCACTTGGATGGAAAACTGAGCCTGTGGAAGAGAAAGGAAAAGAACCTATGATTAGAAGTATCCCTTACCCACTACCTCAGATGAACTGGACTCTGGCAGGGTCAGCGAGTTTATTCTTCCTCAATGAAAAGCATGTGAGCAACATGAATGCACTCACTCACTGAGGGTCCTCAAGAGTGAAGGACCTCCCACCTTCTCCGACCCCCCTTAACTGCAGATGACCTTAGCACACGGTTGCCATGGTCTCCTAAGAAAGCACTTTGGCTAAGACTTTTTTCTTCATTCCTTTGGTAGGGATGCTATAGGATTTGCTTCATTACTTAGAACAAACTCTAATTTAAAAATATATTGTAGTTACTGTTGCTACTTCACTCAGTTTAGAGACAGTCTAGAAGTGATTGCAACATGGTTCTTTAATACTATTTAGCATTCTATTCTTTTGAGAAACAGAATGTTTTCTTTAGTAATTCACATTTCTAAAATTCCTTCCTAATCAAAAGTGAAAATCTGGTGACGCAATTTTTGTCTTTTTCAGAGGAAAAGAAAATCTCAGAGGGAACATGAGATCTTATTAACTATTTTCAATTATCTTTGTGGGTTTTTTTTTTCACTTATCTTTTCCAACTAATGGTATTGTACTAATTATTTAATTGGCTCAAAAAATGGATGTAATTTTCCATATTTTTCTAGAAGTATCATTTCATTAGAAAAGTATTTCTGAATAATAGAATCTTTATTTTGATTGTGAATATTTCCTGTTAGACCATAAAAATGGTTTAAGTTTTTCTTTAAGGAGTACATACAGTGAGTTGATTCCTCATATTCTACAAGTAGATTGCACATGGAATCATATTTAACTGGTCCTAAGAAACATGGAGTTTTTTATGTATTTAATTTATAGATATATATTTAAACTTCTTTATTTTGTTTTTGTTTCCATGCAAAAATCCAGAATTTTAAAATGGCCAATACACCTATCTCTGTCATTATGTTTTCTGAGAATCCTTCACACTTAGAAAAATCTTCCTGGGGCCGGTGAATAAGTGCTTGTCTGGCAAGTGCAAGGTCCTGAATTCAGTCCCCAGTAACACACATGCACACACACACACACACACACACAACTAAAAAATACTTTCCCTTGCATAATTTTATAGAAAGAGTCTCTTCTTATATTTTCTTCCAATAATTTATTTTAAAAAGAGAGTGTAAAGAGGTAGATGAAACTTTGGGTTCATTGAGCTAAAGAAAAGAATAGATAAGGATAAGGATTCAGTTCTGCTTTCGTCTCTAGATGGATAATCATCTGTTATAATACTACTTATTAAATGAGCCACTATGTCTCACTGTTTTATTAAAATTGCACATGCACTGTTCCTGCAGATGCTTAACATATACAGATATGACTAATACATATATGCAGTCCTGTGACAGTGTAATACTTTGATTATAGATATTGCAGTTACACTGGATTATCTGGAAGTCTCCTATTTTGACCTTTTTATTATTCAGCGTTTATTTCTTGAAAGTCCTTGGAGATTTATTGTTCTGCATTGCACCAGTTAGAGTTCTCTAGGACAGAACCAAAACAATGGATGCATCACTATAAGAGATACTTTACTATGGTGGTTTGCATGATTAGAGGTTGGGTGGTCCCTCAGCAGCCATCTGCTAGATGGAGAATGGAGAAAACCAGGAACTGTACAATGCACAAGGCTGGATGCCTCAGAAGGCAAAAAGCCAGTGAGGCCTAGAAACTTCCTGGAGAATTGCTTTGTAAGTCCAGAAAACTCCAGGGCTAAAGATCTGAGCTATAAAGTCAATGGGCAATGAGAATATTCAAAAAGAATAAAACTTCATTCATGGAAGAAGAGTGCAGCCTCTGTGCTCCTGAGCTTATGGTACTTCTCGATGTTCCGTCAGCCCCCAGGTGGTGGATCTTGCTCCCCACATTCAGGGAGGGTCATTGTGCTACTTCTCACTCACTCACCTACCAGTCACCTCAGAAAACATCCTCATGGACATGACCAGAAATGTGGTTTATCAACCAATAACCTCAAGACATATTCCTTCTAAAACAGTTTCTGACAGTGCCAGTTCTGCTGCTAATCCACTACTGTTATGGGATATTGGACTATATATACAGCTGCTTTCTCTTCATTCAATGAGAAGACTTCTATGAATAGTGTGTAGAAAAGATATCACGTCTGCATCCTGTGCTCTGAACAACTACTATGAAGACAACAATATGCAGTGTGTTAATTATTGTAACTGTCTTACTAACCTGTTTTGAAATTGTCTCATTGTTATTTCTTTCTCATTAAATTTAATAAAATTAAAAAAAAATAAAATAGTTTATTTTTTAGATTTTATTATAGAAATAAAAATAGAAAAGTTTATTGAGGTTATAAATTTAGTTGGATAACATAAATTAATTTTAGAAATATTGATGTATCTGTGATACTTTGATCATCAAAGTTTTATGTGTTCTATATGGATTTTATGTAAATATGATTATATTTCCTTATATTGCTTTTATTGTACTTACTATAGATTGAAGAAGGCTTATGCTTTCTTCCTATTATAAATGGGCTTTTCACTTTATTTTCGACCTTGTTATGGTTATGCTAGTGAAGAGTTTCATAAGGTTTCGATCAGGATTAATCCTAAAGCCATTTATAAGTGATAAACTTTTCTTCCCGAACTGAGATTTCGGAAAATCTTTTGTCATGAGGAGTCATAGCATTAACTGAATACAAAGAGAAATATAATATAGGGCTAGGGACACATCAGTCTTGGGGCTATTATTGAATTTCCTAGGACAGCCACATCTACATTCATTTCAGTTCTCTTTTTCAATTACTCAAGCCAATACATCTTTCTTATTTTCATTTGAATTAAGCAGGTTAATGGCTGGGGATATAGCTCAGTGGCACAGTGCCTGCCTGGAAAGTGTGAGGTCCTGAATTTGACTCCTGGTACAAACAAATAACAGATTAAATAGGTTTTATTTTTCGTTGCTTGTCAAATGCTACTGTTATGGACATGTGAGTTTGGCTTCTTTACTTGGCTCATGATATTAATCTTCATAAAACTTCAAATTATTCTCTACTACTATCATAAGAAAATAATGACAAATATTTTAAAGAGATAGAGTTAAATTTAAACAAGTGGCTTAAATGTTGATAAAGGTCTGTGAGATACATTGGATACTGTTTTATTAAAAAGTTAACTTTTATGACATATGAATGCAATTATAAGAGTGTGGGTTCTAAATTCAAGAATAAGAATACAATAAGTCATCTCTGTAAAATGATGCAAGTTGCTTTTTCCATTGGTTTCTGACTCACTTTTCTCATTGCTGAGATAAATCACCCAACACCCAAAGCTAAAGGAAGCAGGTTGCATTTGGCTCACAGTTTGTAAAGCTTTCAGTTCATAGCCTGCTGATTCCAAAGCAGGGTGCAGGTCAGGGCAGAGAGTAAACAGTCCATGGCAGGGCATACAGGATGCAGCAGCTCTGCTCTCTTTCTGTCCTTTATATATCATTCAGGCTACAAACTTATTGATTGCTACCACCCATGACCAGGATAGGCCTATCTTTTACAGTAAAATTATTCAGCCATACCCAGAACTGTGCTAATCCAGCTAGGGGACTAATCCAGGCAGCACACATTCTTAATCCATCTTCATACCTCAGATTCAGTCAAGCCCCTCTATAAGTGTATGAGACTTTGGGAGGACATACAGCTATAAACCATAATGTTTGTATATTTTAAGCTTGTATGTTACTACTTATCTTCCAAAGAACAACTTAGAAGTTATTAAGCAATCATTATTTTATTAAAGACAATTAACAGGAAACTAAACTAATTATAACATCAGTATCATAATTGTGCTCTGACTCAAAGAATGTTTAACTTGAGCGCAGCTATGATGTTCTTCAGTTTATTTTCCTTTGTTTATCCAGCTGACATAATTTTTTTTCATGATTGATTTCCTGAGAAATTATTGCACCACTCTGGCTCTGTTTCTCAGATGCAAAGTCATACTGAGGATAACCATGATCTTTGAAATAGTTCATCATATTTGAGATTTATTTAGGAAACTACATTGTTTCCCATTTAAATGTGATGGGAGCTATTACTCAAACACAGTTGGGTTATTTTGGATTATTTATCAACCACAGCATAATTTCTCTATCATTTGACAATCTCTTTTTAATTTGTCTCTACACATGGTTAGTTGGGTTGGTCCAGTGACTATGGTGTAGGCATTTTTATAAACATAGCCAATAAGTCGTTGGAAACATGCACACAATTCTGGCCCTCCCTGAAGCTGAACTCCAAGAAGGAAAGATAGCAAGCCAAATTTATAAACAAATGCAAATAAGCTGCAGATGCCTGGATAACATAGAGTGGTGCTAAATGCCATCAAGTTATGAAGATAGAGTGAGAAGTATAAAAGTGATGAAGAGAGGTGTAATGGTGCCCTTTTGTGTAATAGGAATTTCAGTCATGGAGACATCAAGTAGATAGCTCATGGAAGTATGTGCCAGGCAAGGAGCAGACATTAAGGCAAGAGTATGATATATATTGTGAAGGAGTTACCAGAAGGCCTAGAGGGTCTCAGTAGAGTGAGGAGTCTGGAGAGTTAGAAGACCTAAGATGAGGGGCTAGTTGAAGAGGTATATGGCAGTTGATTTAAAGTTTTACTATGTTTAAAAAAATAAAAAATAAAAAATAAATAAAGTTTTACTATGTTTGATTAGGGAAATAGAATGTAGAAAGGCTACTGTAGAGAGAACATACTGACTAGTTTTTTTATAATTACAAACTTAAAAAAGGGTTATTACCTTCCAGATCCTTCTGCTAATGTCTCAAAAATTATTGAAGACATTAGGCAGAAAATAAATGATATGTCAGATTCTAAAGTCCCCTGGACCTTGTCCTTATTATCCTTATGGGCAGTATTACTGTATACTTAGTGAAAATCATTTTGACTGTATTCGTACTTATTCCACTGATGTTATTTGGCCCATGTATGTTTAATAGCTTCTTCAGCTTTGCTTTCTCCACATTTAAATTGATTCCACATCGTCAAGATAAAAGTGCCTAGTTTCTATTGAGGGCCTTTAGGTAAGACCTCTGGAGAGTATCTCTGACTGCTGGCTCACAACTATGACACTTTGCAGCCTGAAGAAGCCAGAGTGGTCATTGCCCATAATTCCCTCATGGCAGGTTGAGTCACTTCTTCAGAGGGGGATTATTGTAGGTAGCTAAATTAGATAGAAATATCATAGGCAGTTAGACAGGGCCAGGCCCTCAAGTATGACATGGAAAACAAGGTGACTGTACAACTAGAGACAGACACTCCTCCACCATGGGCCAGATCTCAAGACAAGAGTAAACAAAAACAACTACATACTTCCTTAAGGGTTAGCATAAAGGGCTGATATGCTGAATAAATACCAGTCACCTTAAAAGAGCCTGAAAAGAGCCCAAGCCCAACAGGTGATATTCTTACCCACTTGCTATGTGATTTGCTTTCCCATTGGATCCTGATTTTAATCAATTTTACCTGAGTAATGGTGCTTGTTATTTCATTGGTTGACCACGGTTTTTGTTCCACCTTGTACCCTCCTGAGCAAGTTTCCATGTCTTCTCCACAACCTTAGACCTGCCTCACTATGTGGGTTTTCCTGTATAAACATCCCTGGATGAAACAGCTTCTTCAGGGGACAACACACTCAGGATCCCCCTCCTGTTCCTCTCTGGGACAGGAGCTTTCTTTCCCTCAATAAATACGTTCTGCTCACAAAAAAAGAGTTATTCCATGCTATAAGATGGCTTATGAGAGTAGACATTTGTTTTAGTTTGGTACCACAGATTACTTTGGTATCATGTTGGAAGAATTAAACCATTTTATTTGAGCAGACAGATGTATGTGAGGACCAGGTGAGCGTGACTGCATGAACGCATGTGTGCATGTTTGTATGTGCTGAAAGGGGAAATTTGGCTTCAGATAACATAGGTCTAAGACATCAACCTCATAGTAGATGTGAATTAAAATTTTATACACCAGGAATAGCATGAGAACTTGAGACTACAGACATTCTATTGCTAGAAATTTTAAATATATGGGTGAAAATCAACTCCTCAGTTGAAGAGTTTATGAAAAGAAGAACTCGGAAAAAAGAACATTAAAATTGTTTTTCCAAAAAAGAAGGAATTATTAGTCATGTTAAAATTATTAATACTTGGAAGAAATGATTGCTAAGAAATATTATTGAGATTTTCAGTGTAAAAGTCATTAATGACCTTAACATGATTAAAGTATAAGAATATATTTCAGTGAAACAACACTTAGTCTACATCTCTATATTTTGAGTTATTTTATAACTATTTGTAAATGGTATGTAAACAAATGTTAGACGTGTTCTGTCTGATAATGATTTTTTTTTTTCCCCAAACTGGGGATAGAACTCAGGACCTTGTACTTGCCAGGTAAGCATTTATGCCCCTGAGCTATCTCCCCAGACTCATATTTGGTAGTGAGTTTAATTGACTTTCTGTGTCTAGAGTGGTAGAGGAATAAGTTTTGTCTCCATTGTCAACTTATTTCTACATTTCTTTGCCCCTTAAAAATGTGTGCTGTTTGTTTAACTTTGAACGTGTTAAGATATTTGTCTGGCTTTATCGTATTACATAAGTAAAAATACATATTGACCAAATACATATTCATTTTATATATGGATGAAATTTATAAATTGATGTTTTTAAAAAATGTATATTTGTTTTGTTTTGTACGAGATCTCATTAGGTAGCTCAAACTCGTAGTAATCCTCCTGTTTTCAACCTCACCAGCACCGGGATTACAGGTACGCACCATCATGCCCAGTTTTGGTGACCAGCTCAGAGTGCCTATGGGCAGGGCTGGTATTGTTTGTGGTGCCAGCATCAAACCTCGGTCCTTGTGCTTGCCTAAGCAGACAATTAGTCCCCTGAGCTATATCACTGGCCCTTTGATCTTTATAAAAATTATATTTCAGTGACTACCTTTCATTTAAGGTACTCCCATAGGAAAAAGACTGACTCATGTGTTTTTTTTTTTGAGGAAAATGGGGTCCAGAAACCTAATATGATATTTAGGAAAACCATTTTGGTAAATTTCATTGAAAAATTTAAGATCAGATTAGCAGCTTCTTCTTTCAAAATTTTCGTTAGTTTTCCTGCTTTTTTCTTCTTTCCTCACCCTTTTTAATTTGAATTGCTCCATTTTCTTTTCTCTATTAGAAATATTCCGGCTCTTTCAAAATAATTCTTATACACAGCTGTACAAAACAATAGTTTTGGATGAGAGGACAGAATAGAGATGAGAAAAAGCAGAGTGGTGTTAAGTGATGTGTCTACTTTAAAAGGAGGAGGCATGACCTATTCAATAAGAAATATATTGTCCTAGGGTAAACTTCAAAAATTAGAATTATATGTAACATCCATAGGATCACAACCCATAGAAACACAACTCTTCTCCTGTATGAATTTCTTTTATTTATTCATAGGGAATTTATATTAACAGTAATAGTATTAATTACATCACAAATTGCAACAATTTGCATATACAGATTGCACTTATATTATTTTAGAACATTATGAATATGTATTGAGCCAATTTAGTGATTTAGCGAAGCTTCTCTTAAATAAACTTCTCAAATTGACATGATCAGGTAACCTTCACAAGATATTAGAGGCTATCGAGTCAATCTGCAGAAGCAGTTATGTAAGCAAACATAGAGACAGCGAAAATATTCTGTCCCAAATCGGTATAATTTAAATTAGTTCAGAAAATTTAGAAGTGTTGGCAAGTCTGACTTTGATATAGTTTAAGTCCACTGTGCCCATAAAAGGAGACTATACAAGAGGAAGTTGGGTCATGCCCACACACTGTGCTCTGCATAAGTACTGTGAGGACAGTGTGCAGTGTGTCAACTGTTAAAAGAGTAACAATAATAAAAGAAACCAAAAGATTAAAAAAAAAAGAGTCAAGTTATATATACAGTTACTTTGTCTTTGTTCTTTGAGAATAAAAGTTTATACTAATATATTTAGACAAGATATCAGGTCTGTATCTTGTCCTCTGAATAACTACCATGAAGATAACTACATGCAGGGTATTAATTATTGTAACCATCCTACTAACTTGTTTTGAAACTGTTTCATTGCTGTTTTCTCTTTTTTCTCATTGAAATGAATAAAAGATGTATAAAATAAAAAAATTAAAGAAAGAGACTGTAGTGAGTGAAAAAGGTAGGTGTGGTTGCCTTGACTATGTTATATTATATTGGCACATGTGAAGTATGCACTTGGGCAGATCAAATAACGACATGTTATGGTTTGTGTACAGGTGTCCCCCCAAAGCCTCATGCAGTCATGGGGTGGCTTCTGGAATTTGTAATTGATTCTTGTGGGTGTGGGTGCTGCACCTCCTCTGGGGAAGGTGATTTGCCTTTCAATGCAAGGTAGGAAGAAAAGTTAGCTGCTTGAATTACTGCTGGCTCTCCCTGCTCTCTTGCTCTTGCCCGCTGTCCTGGAAGGTCGCCCTCTCCCATGTGCCTCTCTGCCTTGGAGTCAGCTGAATATGGACTGAAACCTCCAGTAACTGTGAGCTAAATAAACTTTTCCTTCCCTCTTTTTGAGTGTTGGGTATTTGTCCCAGCAACAAGAGAAGAGTAACTAATTTTTTCATACTGGCACATCATACCGATAGGCATCACATCCAGTTTTTTCCAGCATCTGCTCATGTCACAGTTTATGTGAATATGTATCTACATTGTTGAGAACACTATAAAGCATGTTACTTTAATACATGTAAATTGCACAATTAATATGCACAGTAATTAATAAATGATCATTTTATTATGATTTCCACTCTTCCTCTTTTTCTTTTTTAAGTAGTTTTTTAATTCAATGATCTTTCAATATTTCTTTGGAAAAATATTCTTGAATTTTCTTAGCTGCTTCCCAAGAGAATATATAATTTAAAATGCATAGATTAGCATATTTACAATATTCTAAAACTATACTTTCAAGAATTTTGCTTTTATCAGTCTGTAACTTATCCAAGTCACTTCACAGCTTCGGTGATGTTCCCTTGCCATGCTCCTTGGGGCGGAGTGTTCGCCCGTGTCTGATTTTCTGCTTTTCCGTGTGCAGATATCCTCACATTATCTCCTGTGAGCAGCTGACAGATTCATTGCTCTGTAGCTGGAATAGCACAGTATGTAATATGAAGCTGATGTCCATTGAGATCAGGTCACCTTACTAATGTGCACTTTAAGTTTTACACCCAGCACTGTTCTAAGTTTCTACTCAGCCTTTGAAAATGAATAGCCAGTAAGCCAGACAGTTTTGAGGATTCCAGGTATCATTTGAAGTTCATTATGGCGTGAGAATTGGTAATTCCATGACTTTTAGAATGTATTTTTATGCTTTCTTAGCCCAGCATGCATGTAATGCTGACAATCTGTATTTTACATTTACATAACACTTAAACCTTCCTTTGTAAAGTTCTCAGTGAGCCGGACGTGGTGGCTCACGCCTGTAATCCCAGCACTTGGGAGGCTGAGGCAGGAGGATCGTTGTGAGTTCGAGACCAGCCTGAGCTACAGAAGTGAGCTCAAAGCCAGCCTGAACTGCACAGTGAGACCCTGTCTCAAAAAAAAAAAATAAAATAAAATAAAAAAAAAATAAAGTTCTCAGTGAAGTTACACAAGTGAGCTGGATCCTGGTTTGTGTCTGAAACTCTCTGTGCTCCAGGAACACCAGGCCTTGTGGCTCACCCTCCGTGACTTCCGCAGCTCTGTTTACTTCTCATGTAGATATGTGCGTGCTGTCATGCAGTTTTTATGTCTAGACTTTTGCTTGTGAAATTATTCTTGTTTGGTGACTAGACAAAATATTCTTCAAAATTATAATTTTCTCTTTGCTGTGATGCAAAAAAAATTTCACTGGGTGCTAAAGCTACTCTGTAATTTCTAAGGCCACACAATGAAGTTTGTAAAAAGCTCATGTAGACACAATATATTCTAACATCAGTGACAAGCTTATTGTCTGCCCAGACTCTAAATAACTGTCTTTTAAGAAACATTTATTATTAAGAATTTCCAAAAATTATTCTTTTGACTGCCAACATCTTCGAAGCTCAGTTTAAGTTATTCCAGCTCCAGACCCTGTCAATATGTTACATAGGCAATTAGTTACAAATATTGACTCTGAAAACAAGCTTGACTGTTATTCTGGTATTAACCATATCATTAACTTGGTATCCTTAAAAATTTTATTAATTTTAATGAGAAAGAAATAACAATGAGACAGTTTCAAATAACCTGGTGTTAATCTTTAAAATAAATGGGAAAAGATGAAATTTTTATATCAATAATAATTAGAAAAATTATCATCTCTACATCCTGTGCCCTAACTAACTACTATGAGGCCAACAATATGCACTATATGAATTATTGCAAATGTACTACTAATGTATTTTGAAACTGTCGCAGTTATTTTTATTAAAAGTAATAAAGGGGGAAATGAAAAAGTTACATAATGTATGAAAATGAAATCATGCCATTTTAGTGTTTATTAAGAAATTATTGGTAAATATAGGAGATTTAGTTAATATTTTACATATAATGAACGTTATAATGGTAGAACTTGCTTTTAATAGAGTTTTAAGGTTATTAAGGACATCAATTTATTACCTTTTTTTGCCTTTAGCATTTGGTAATTAGTTGCTCATCTAAAAGTCAGTGAAACACTTAATCCATGTTGCCCGCACAGAAGTCAAATATGTGATTATTTCAATGTCCAAATCACCTGTGTGACACATAAACATGGCATTTGGGATGGTGATGAAAAGCACAAAGCAGACTCTATTAAAACAGAATTGTACCTTCTCCAACCTTGTTGATGGTACTTTCCCATGAAATTGTTGTTGCTCTAATTTCCAGATCATACTGGCTCAAGTTACAACTTTTTGACTTTAAAATGATAGGAAAGCAATTGCATTCCATCAAAAACACCCTGCACACTTTTGCCTGTGCCTCCTCAGCGCTGGAATTCTAGGTGTGCACTACCATGCCCCATCTAGGTTGTTGGCCCAGTGAGCCTGGGTGCAGAGCCAAGACAGCATTTAGTCTGCTGAGCTATCTTGCTGTCCCTGAAGGTTCCTTTTATGCATTACTCTAACAGTATATTCTTTCCTTCTGTCACTAGGTCCTTCTTCCACTAGTATAGGAAAATAAGTACTACAAGATTAGCTTTAATTTCCAACTAATAATATTTTGCTTTAACCTACACCATAGAGAAAAATAGCATTGTGTATCATTTGCAATAAAGCAGCAATAAACATATTTACTGTTAAGTATCTTCTACACAATCCCAAATCATTCAGTTCTGACACATGTGCTCTATAAATGTAGGAAAATGTTCATAAGTAGAAATGCATGGCTTTGTTGCTGTTGGGCTTTAATTTTTTGAGCAACTGACTGCTTACTTGAGAAAAATGAGCACTTTTAGCCCATATATATTAACTTTTAAAAGATGTTCAGAAGGACATTTCACAGGAAATGTGTGTTCATATACTAAATGAGCATAATGCAAAAAAGAAGTAGACAAAAAAGAACCAGGCTTGAAATAAGCAGCCTTAACTTAGTAAATTTGGAATAAATGAGCAAGTAAGCACACTTTGCTTTATTTATTTTATGCTGCTATAATGGAATATCCAAGACCTGCTTTCCTAATAAACAGAAAATGATTTTCTCAAAGTGCTGGAGGCTGGAAAATCAGAAATCCAGGGCTCAGCATCTAGCCTGAGCATCCCTGCTGAGTCAGAAAGCAGGAGGGAGGGGAGGGCAGGGCAGAGTCGCTCCTGAAAGCAGGTGCCTTTCATTGAGGCATGAGTCCCTCCTACATGGAGGAGCCTTTGTGGCTCCCACCTCTTACAATCCAACCTTTCAATGTTGTTGTCATGGCAATTAAATCGCAAGGTGAGTCTGGCAGCAGACAAACACTCAAACAATAAGGCATTTAGTGCTTTAAATTTTGCAAAGGGCTTTAAAACTTTTACATGTTCAGTAATTTCAGTCCGTTTTTCTCCTGTATTTCTTCCCAAGACCTTGATTTATTTGTGACGATCAAGAAAGCAAAGTACATACCATATTACCCATAGGATGAGTTGTCTTTTAAAATATAAAATTATTCTACCAGAAAGATAACACAATTAATTATTTTAACCAATGATCCTTATACTAGAGGATTATCAATATGTCATTATAAGCTTTAGAGAATAGACTGACAAAAACTGCATTAATGAGATTTTCATGTAATAGTACATCTAATAAGGGCCATGCTTATTTTCTTCAGTCATACTTGCATTTATAGCTGATGTCTTGGCAGTCTAAGTTCAAGTGATTTTAAATATCTGTTCTGATCCCCAATTTGTTATGCTGCTTTAAAGCATCAGTGTCTTAATTAACCATAGTATAGAGAAATAGAGAAACTAAATTAGATTTATATTTATAATTACATCTTTATTTTTATAATAAAGTTAATTCTCTCCCAAGATTTATGAGGTCAAAAGTTCAGTGTTTCATAGAATATTTTCATAAATTTTCTGAGCTTTAAACCTAGCTTTCTAATTCATTAATGTGTAATTCATCTTGAAATATTTCCTAAGTAATCTCTTCAGGTGTCCTTTTGTACATAGTCTTCTAAAACTTGTCAGAGCTCCATCAAAATTTCTTGTAGGGAGGTGCAATGACAACAAACTCTTGTAGTTTTCTTTTTTCTTTCTTTCTTTCTTCTTTCTTTCTTTCTTTCTTTCTTTCTTTCTTTCTTTCTTTGTAATATATTTTAGTTCAGGGTCTTCAGGTTCTCACTACACAGATTGAACTCTTAGTGATCCTCCTGTTTCTAGTCTCCCAAGTGCTGCTGGGATTACAAGTGCATGCCACCACTTCTAGTCTTGATTGCTGTCTCAGTGCACCCCAGTGGCAAGACCAGGGATCAAACCCTGACCCCTGCATCTGCCTGAGCAGATGCTTTAACACGCTGAGCTATCTGACTGGCTGCTGAACTTTCTTAGTTTTAACTTATCTGAAAATGTATAATTTGTTTTTTTTCACTGTTAAAAAATACCTTTACTGTTGAATGAAATTGTGACTTGAAAGTTATTTTGGTAGTCTTTAAAAATACTTTTTACAATATTGAATGCCTATTTAATTTCTAATGATTTCTTTCTATCCTGGATTTGAGCTGGGTCTCCTGTGTGAGCTTTTGTTTCCCTGTGGTTGACTTGTTTTCATAATTTTTCCTTTATTTCTAATTTTCACCTATTTAGTAAGGATATACTTCAATGAATTCTCTTCACATTTGTTCTGCCGGATTCTTCTCTGTATCTGTAAACTTTTTACTCACTGAATGTGAGTAGTTATCATTTCACAATTTTCCTATGTCTTCCATCTTTTGCCTCTGTTAGGTTGTTCCGCACAACAGCAGACAAGCAGAAGTAGAAAGAAGGAGGGAGGCCCAGAAGCCTTCTCTGAGACACAGAGAACATCAACAGCAGGGAGACGGGAAATCCTCTGACCTGACCCAAAAGGGTTGAGATTTCATGGACTTTTGCCCAGGGTGGAGTTGGAGGGGCAGGCTCAGTGACACAGAGCAGTTGACTGGGGTCTTCCTTGTGTGCATGGGAAAGGTAAAAGTAACTTGTATTCAGGGCTGGAGTGGGGAAGGAGGACAAGGTGGTCATTGGGAAGACAAGCTGTTTTGGGGCGGAATCAGCCATGTTGAATCAGGGCCATGATAATTTAATACTTTATACTCAAGCCAGAACCTACCACCACATAATAGCAGTACCAGAATAGAAATATTCATCTTTATGAGATTCTTTAAAACTCATTTATTTATTATTTTCAATACTTTTAACCTATGTTTCAAGATTTGGTAATTTCTATTAATGTATATTCAATTTGAATAATTCAGTTTTAAAATTAAGTCCACTATGTTATTAACTGTAGCTGGATTTTTGGTCAATATTATTGATTCCAGTCATAAAATTTCCTCCTGGTTTATTTTCACACTTTCTGTTTCTTGGGCATAGTTGCTAGCTTTTTTATTATCAGTACTTTAGAAGAAAGAAATCCTCGCACATTATCTTAATAGCCACTGTAGAAATTCAAGTCCGCTGACTCCAGAACCCAGATCATCTCAGGACTGGCTTTTGGTGGTCAGTCTTCACTTGAGAATGTACTGGTTTTAGGTTCTTTAGATTATGTGCGCTCCTTGCTGCTACTGTGTTTCAGGTGGTTCTGGCATCGACTGCGGCATCTTGAACTCTGTGTACTGAATTATAACAAGTGGCATCTCAAAATTCCTCTTAGCTCCCTGGAGCAGTTAATATATTTGGAATTTCTCTCAACCTTTTACGTTTCTGGGAATGTCTGAATGTGAATTTTGCAGTCCCCTTGCCTGTCTCTTTCCTTTCTGAAACTCTGTCTTCTTTTGTTCTTTGTATTGGTGGTCCCAGGCTCCATTCTGTAGAACCGATGGACTTTTATCACACTTAGCTGTGTAGTGACTTACCACAACTGCGAGCTCCCTCTGCCTTTAGCTGCAAAAGATGAAAAACTCTGGTTCATTCTTCAAGTTTTAATTTTCCTTCAAAATACGCTTCCTTTCTTTCACTCCCTAAAATTTTCAAATAAACATTTGTTCATTTGTTTTTATTTTTTTCATCATTTGTCGTTATTATTCATGCGATAGTTGATCTGTTGGCATTTACTCTACAACTTTGAAAGTCTGTAAAGATTTAAAGGTCATTTTTTGTCCAGTGTTTTTGACCGATATAAAATAAGGTGTGTGTATGTGCGTGTGAGTACATGTATCTGAATGTAGAAGTTTGTCAAGTAGAAGTAACAACATCTCTCTAGAATTTAGAGAAATTTAGAAATTTAGAGACATTTAGGAATATCTTTGATGTACAGGGTCAGCAGAGTTGATTGTATAATTAAAGAAACAAAGACACAGTGCTAAAATCTTAATAGCAATCACACTTGCTAGTAGTACAGATAGTACATTTGGGGTTGGGGAACACTTCTGTCCATATGCCTGAGCTTGGCCAATAACCAGGACGATCTTCCAGAACTTTGTCCTAAGGCCTTAGTATTAAGAGGCAGAGATAAAGGTATCAAAGACAAGGACAAGACTTGTGTAGTAAATAGAGCAGCCATGACTCAGCATCCTGTCAATCGCCCTGTTAATCTTCCTCTGAAAGATCTCAATGGGAGGTATCCTAAGCCTGGTGCAAAATTTGAAGCTCTTGCTCCACATACTCAGTGCTTATGCCATTTCCTTCTTTTCCTAGCATGAGTCTACTCTCTCTGAGTGTATTTTTGCCCTTTGAAATTCATTAAATGGATTATTTCTTTCATCGTTGTGTGTCAATTATTTGTTTGTCATAGATAAGCACCTGAAAACTAGTGCTACAACTACATAACCTCTGGTACCATCTTGGAACGCCAGAGGCAGGAGGTAAAAAGAGACGTGGAGACTGCAGGGATCTGAAGTGCATCAAGCTGTCAAAGGCTTTTCACTCTTTTCTTTGTTCTCACTCCCTGTCTCAAGTCCTTTCATTGTTTTCTCTGATATTAGTTTTCAAGGATAGCAGGGAATTGAAGAGTGGGGAACATATCATGAGCCACATGTGGTAGCGGGGATGAGTAGCCTGTGGTCTGTTTTAAGGGTCCATGGCCCACAGAAATAGCGCTGCTCTAGCTCTTTGCAGCTGTCTGCTACAGCCTCCCTTGCCTTGAGGGCCCCTTGTCAGGTCTGCCTATAGGTAGCTCTTCCTGGGGCCTCTCAGAATCGCTTCTCTCATCCTGGTTGTCTCCCTTACTCCTCTCACTTGTTGGAGGTGTTGTGACAAGTTGACCCCAACTTAGACTGATATTGACAACAGTTCTACAAAGCACTGTACATGGTTCCAAAGTTAATCCTGAGAGGATTTGACCTTGGAGGATACAAAAGATGAATGTTTTGTTATACTGGTCTTGCTTTAACTCGCCCTTGATCATCTTGTGGAAAAGCTTAATTATGAGGCATAAAACGCAGAGCTAGATTAGTATGATGAGCTGTAAGAGGCATAAATCAACAGCCCCCAACATTGCCAGTTTCACCGGTAACCCAATGCAATTATGGAACATTGGACTGTGTATACATCTGCTTCCTCTCAGTTCAAAGAGAAGAAAGTTTTTCTTTTTTTCTTTCCTTACTAATATCGATTAGAAAATTTATCATGTCCGCACCCTGTGCTCTGTATAACTACTATGAGGACAACAATATACAGTGTGTCAATTTTTGCAAATGTACTACTAATGTGTTTTGAAACGATCATATTGTTATTTCTTTTTAAAAGTAACAAAAAATAAAGTTGGCCTCAACTTTATTTCCTTGTGTAAAATGCTACGTGACCCGTAGTTGTTAACTGACTTTTCAATGTGAAGATTCTGTTTGCCACAAAATTTATTTAATTTTAGATCAGAGCTAACAGGAACTCAGGGCAGGGGAGGAGAGAGGAAGATGGCTAGGAAGCGTCTAGAGAGAGGTAAAGGGACCACAGCTTAAAGTTTTAAAGTTAGATCCTTCCTGGGCTACTGGCCTCTGTGTGTTCCAGAATCCCATCTCTTTTAAGCCAATAGCAACTTACATAGCTTTGCTAGCTGGTCTCTTTTCTTAGTGATGTGTCCTATTCCCAGTTCTTAGAGTGCCACCTACTGGATTTCTCACCCATTTGGAGTTTCTTCTGCTAGGCAAATGCACAAAATCCATCCTACTTGTGATGTTTGGGGGAGAGCTCATCAGTACGCAGAGGCCCTCTCCCTCAGATAGCATACTATGACTAAAGATCACCCGTCAAATTACTGACCTTAGTCAGCTAAGGTCCTCAAAAGGCACATCCACAGGACGATTGATTAGGGTTTACTGAGCAGTGTGTAGGTGGGCCCATTACACCTCCTCACCCAGGCTTACCAGAATGTTGTGTAATTCTAACCTCTTGGCTAGAGATATCCAGTCCTTAGGGCATCCCAGCTCGGAAACCTTCTATCTGGGAGATGAGTTGTGAACCCAGGGGGAGATCTCAGAATTTAAAAGTAGTGTGAGATGTGGTCTACCAGGCCCAGCTGGCACCTGACTTCCCAGGAGTTTGACTTTATCAGGGGATATCCAGGGGCTCCGTGGGTCAGGAACATACCCTGGAATGCACTGCAAATTCCCTACAGCCTGCTTCCTATGCCTCCTGCTCACAGCCCCTCTTGGGGAACACCTCACCTATTCCACCTGCCTTCTTAGACTGTCTTCTCAGATACTAAGATAAATGAGACCTCCCATAGGCTGTTTCCCAACACAGTGGCATCCCATCAGTGCCACCCTCAAAGAAAGACAGCCTGCTGAGCCCACCCAACATTAGGATTAGAGAGCTCCACCTTTAATCCTGTCAACATTCTGCCTTGTTAGGAAATGACCAGTTTGCATGGCTCCTCTGAGTTTCAGATTCATTTTTCAGTCATAGATTTTTAGTAATGCGAAGAGAAACTGAGGAGATTATCTGAGGATGCTGAGAAATTTGCTGATACCTGACAATGGCTTTAAAAAATCATTAATTTTATTTTTTAAGTACCATTTAGTTTTTAGTATTATAAATTTGATTTTTAGTGTCCCCAGAGATGACAGTTTAGGTACCATAGATATAGTCTCTTTGAATCACTAATTACATAGACACTTCATCTTTGATTCTGACTGAGAAACAAATAGTTTTTTTTAAGTTTCATTTTAAGGAGTTAAAATAGCAGAAACAAAGGTAGAAAAAACAGTAACAAGTAAGAGTACATACAGTACAGAATTTCAAAACAAGAAAAATTTAGCAATGGCTGCATTATATATTTTCATCATCAAATCAGTATAGATCAACAGATGTAGGTATGTAAGACTGATCAAACAATTAAACATTAACACTTTCAATAAACATTAATTTTTTAACTCTCCCAAATGCATTTTGTATTTGTCACTTCTAAAAAATATTAATTTTAATAAGAAATGAAAATGAGAGATTCAAAACACATTAGTAGGATAGTTACAATAATTAATACATCACATATTGTTATCTTCATAGTACTTGCTCTGGGTACAAGATGCAGACATGATATCTTCTCTAAACATTATTAATACAAATCGTTCTTCTCACTGAACTAAGAGGAAGTAGCTGAAAATAGTCTAATAGTCCATAATAGTAGTGGGTTATCAGCAGTAATGTCAGAAGCTGTTGACTTGAACCTTTTATAGCTCAGCATATTAATATGGCTTTTCTTTTTATACCTCATGGTTAGATTTTTCTGCTGGATGGTTAAGACTAAGGTAAAGCAAGGCCTATGTAACAAAACAAGTAACTTTTGTATCTGATAAGGTCAGTCAAATGCCCTCAGGATTAACCTTGAAACCATGTACAGGGTTTCATAAAACTTTTGTCAGTGTCAGCCATCTGGATGAGTCACAGTCATTGCTTGACCAATTTATTCTCTGTGAAAGCTTGAGAGAATGTTTTCTCTCTAGGTGATTCTCCTTAGGCACGCTATACATCACTGATTCCTTTCCTCTGTAGCCCCATTATCTTCTTGAACAGAAAATTTGGGACACCACTGAGTTATAGGGTGTTACAGTACAGCTTCTCTTATGTCCTGAGTCCTCACTGACCTTGAGGGCTAACAATAGCTTTTGGCCTGCGCTGATGAGATATCCATCAGGTGCAAAGAAGATCATAGGAGACATAGGATAGGTGAACGATAAGGACATCATGGTTGCATGTGATGGTAATTACACAACTGACGGATTATTTGTTGTAGTGTTCTCCATTTGATTTCTCCAGTCCCTCCTTATGTTAGAATCACACCCAAACCCAATGTGTTAGTGTTGTTGTACATCACCAGGTAGGAGCTATAGTTGAGACTAAAATTTGGAAAGCAACTCTATAGGAAAATAGCATTGCTTTTCAGTCAAGCTCATTACTAATCTTATAATTATACAGGAAACATTTTAAATATAGATTCTAATCTATCACTTCTCATACTGCTGGAAGGAACATGATGGAAAACTAAAGGACCTAGACCTAGCTTCTTGGTTCTCTGTGGTTGTCCTACATTTTCCAGCATAAAGCGGGCTCAGAAAGTCAAGTTTCAAAAGATAGCCTTGGTTATGAAAGCTTTTTTTCCTATACACAAGACCAAAAGCTGTGTCAGTATCGACACTTGAAAAGATGGATTCTATAAATTATCTAAGACTCCTTGTTTCAGACTCTGTGTAAAAATAGGAATATAGGCTTACTATAGTAGTTTTATGCAATTAAAAGATTGGAATAAAGGCATAACTTTTAATATTAAGTGTTCTTCTTTAGCACTGGAATGAGAGTGTTGAAAGCTGAGAAAAACCAGCATTTACCAAGTTTTCTGCTGCCACATTTATAAGATGCTGCTGCAACAAATCTGCAGTCATTTCTGTCCAACACTGAGAAGGAAAATAGCAGAAGAGAACAAATATATGCATGAATAGTGGTAAAAAAAATAGTTTAATATTGAAACGGATGCATTTGCTTTCCAGTATGGTCTGCCCAGTTAGTGATTTACATAGAATCACCTTTCTGGAAGATGAGTCACACTTCAGCATCACCTGTATTATAGCTTGGCAGTAAGTGCTTTTGCATAGAACTGAGTCATAGCATGCTTTAGATACTATCTTGAGTACCTTTATTTTCCTATCATGGTCTTTCCTTTGAAAGAAGAGAAGGGTAGAACAGTGGTCCCAAACATTTTGGGTATGAGAGACTACTTTTGTGAAATACGTTTTTTTTTTTATAATACATGGGACATTTCATTCATTGCACTCTTCAATTCCATTACTATTGCATTGTGCACTTCCACTCTGTGGTGGCATTAAGCTGTTGTCACAAGGAGCGTGGGACCTAGATCCCCATATGGGCAACTCACCGCAGGGTTGGTGCTCCTAGGAGACTGCAGCTGATGGGACAGCAGGCTCAGCTCAGGGCAGAGTGAGTGCCTGGGGGTGCTGCGAATGCTGTACCCACTTCCTCCCCTCACCAGCCCCCTCTTGCTATGTGGTCCAACTCTTACTACGGCAGGTTGAGGCCCCATCTGTGGACTGAGCATTTGGAAAACCCTGGCTTAGCAGATCCTTGAAACTGAACTACCTAGCCAGAAATTAAACTTCCTCATTGAGCAAATTCTACAGGATATGCCTCCAACAAACACCTTACTGTAGCTAGAGATTTCATCTATGAAGGACACACATTTTTCAGTGCTATCTGACCCAAAGCAGCTGCTAATTGGACCTAATGCCCACTCTGTCCTTGAGCATGGACATTGCTATTTTTTTAGCCCTATGGTAATAAACAACTGCTGCAAACTAAATGGTAATAAAACAGTGTTCTGCGGACAGCTCCTGATTTAATAAATAAAAGCTCACAAGTCAGTCTTAGAAAGGTTAGCTTTTGGCATCAGAACTCTAATCCGAGTAGCTTAAAAACTGAGCTTTAACAGAAGGTAACCTTAAACACAAGCCCCTTCCAGAGTCTGTACACAGGCATTCTTGTTTTGATGATATTTCCTGCTCTTTCCAAACCGATGGAGGCTTTGCAAATCGCATTCTGTAATTTTTTATTATTATAAAAAGAAGAAAAAAGTAAAGTAGAATTTCAAAACAAGGTAGTAGGACAGCAACAATAACTAATACATGGCATTTTGTTGTCTTCAGAGTGGTTACTTGGGATACAAGATGTAAGCGTGAGATATAGTCCAAACAACATTTGCAGAAACCTTGCTTATTAATAAAAAAAATCCATAATTCTTTGTAAATGAAAATGATAAAGGTAGTCATAGGGATGACTCATATTTTAAGCAATTGGAAAAGCATCTTTGTCTGAAAAATAGTAGTGAGTCTTTTATGTAGGCATGTATCTCAATCATTTCTATGTTACAAATACTACTGACTTGGGTATCTTTCATATTGTTGTAGGCAGTTGAGTCAGATAGAACTATTATGGGCAGTCAGACAAGGCTAGGTCCTCAGAGGAGGCAGTATGGAAGATGAGACACATTGGAACTTTGGGAGGGACAGATGCTCCTGCTGTGGGCCAGGGCTGGAGACAAAAGATTAAAGACATGCAGCTGCTTCACTCCCTAGGGATGGCCATCAGCGATCTGTATGCTCAATAGGTATCAATCACATTGAAAAAGGCAAGAAGAGTCACTGACCCAATCCCCACCGGAAAAAACCTGTGCTCTGGTTTCACGTCCACTTGCTATGGGATTCCCTTTCCCATTTGATCTTGATTTAATCAATTTTACCTGAGAAATTATGCTTATTGACCAGAGTTCCGTCCTACTTTATGTTCCAGTTCCCATGTTTCCCAGCTTAGATCCACTTCACCTAATGGTTTTGTGTTATAAAAATCCTTAGAAAAGACAGGGTTCTTGGAGCGTACTCGTGTCCCTTTTTGTCCCTCTCACAAGCAGAAACTTTCCTACCCTCAATAAATGTGTTCTGCTCTTAACCTGCTTTGTTCCTAAAATTCATTCTTTGATTTTAGAGAAAACAAATTCATCTCAGACACCTTTCAAGTTGAGAGTTATTTTTCCCTATATCAATACCACATGATCTAATTTTCACTGTTCTTTTGGTTAGCGTTTTTGGTTAATTAAAACCTAGAAATACAGCCACAAATTTACTAAGGAATAAGACAGATACAAGGTCTAAGCAATAGTAAAAGAAAGGTAGAGAACCAATACTCACATTTCCTGACCTTACTGAGGAAATAATTAAAACACACTGCTAATTATTTGTCACATTTCATGTATTGATGATTTCAAAGATTGTCAATCAACATGAACATTTAACTCTTCCATAAATATATTTTGCTCTTAACCCCTATTTGGTCCTAAAATTTATTCTTTGGTTTTAGAAGATTTGAACTTGTCCCAGATACCATTCAGGTTGTGAGTTTCATTTACCTTATACCAATAAGATACACTTAAAAGTGCACTCTTATGGGACATAGTGCTGTACCCCAGCACGAAGAAGGCTGAGGCGGGAAGGTTGCCGTCAGTTTGAGGCCAGACCACGGGAGTCACATGGTGTGTTCATGGCCACGAAAACATGCTTTAGCTCTGTTAAGTAAGGAATTTTTCTTGACTAAGCTATTGAAATTTAGCAAATTATAGCTTAGTAGCTTAAGAAATTAAGTAGTCACAGAAACAAATAGATAAATAAAAATGAAAAATCCAGTTACCATTTGTCTTAGTTACTTTTCTCTCACTGCTTGGACAAATGCCCGATACTTAAACGGAAGGAAGGAAAGGTTTATTTAGCTCACAGTTTGTGGAGGTTTCAGTCCATATTCGGCTGGCCCAAGGCAGAGTGGAACAGGGCAGAGAGCATCCAGTTCATGGCACTGGAACAGCCACAAAATGGTGACAGAGGCAGCCAATCAAACAGGACAGTGGAGCAACAGCTTAAGTTGTTATGTTAACTAGACATAAACCGTAACACCATTAATATAGACATTATCTATTCTTGGAAAGTTTTTCAATGATGCAATTAAAATACAGTCATAGATTATACTATGCCACATACAAGGACAGCACCACTTATTTATTTATTTATTTGTTTGTTTGTTTGTTTGTTTGTTTATAAAAGTTTGAGTCAAGTTCTTGCTATGTAGTCCAGAGTGGCCATGAACACACCATGTAACTCACCTGGTCTGACCTCAAACCGACAGCAACCCTCCTGGCTCTGCCTTCTTCGTGCTGGGGTACAACAGTATACCCCCTAACAATGCACTTTTAAATGTATCTTGTTGATATGTGGTAAATGAAACTCATGACCTGAATGGTATCTGGGACAAGTTCAAGTCCTCTAAAACTGAAGAATAAATGTTAGGACGAAATAGGAGTTAAGAGCAAACTATATATATATATATATATATATATATATATATATATATATATATTGGTGGAAAGACAGCTTCAATCCTAAAGAGGGACAAAAGGGGGGCCCCAAGCAGGTTGTCCTCGGGAAGCTGTCTTCCAGGGACTTTTATAGAGTAAAACTCTGCGGCAGGGTGGGTTTAGG
The DNA here is from genome assembly GCA_004027025.1 of Myocastor coypus. Taxonomy (NCBI): domain Eukaryota; kingdom Metazoa; phylum Chordata; class Mammalia; order Rodentia; family Myocastoridae; genus Myocastor; species Myocastor coypus. Next base: position 32,900 of record PVJA010001290.1, read on the forward strand.
GCAGAGAACATGGGAACTTGCTTAGGTGGGCATAAAGTAGGACAAAACTATGGTTAACCAATGAGATTACAAACACCATTACTTCGGTAAAATTGATAAAATCCAGGAATATTTGAACAGGAAAGCAAGTCATGCAGCAAGCAGATGTTAATACAGAGCAGGAGTTGACCCAGTAGCCAGGTGGTAGTGGTTAGATTAGTGACTTCCTGACTTCCTCAAGGTGATGATCGATCCCAGATGCTTATTTTTAGGGAGATCAGCATTTGTTCAATCTTTGATCTTTATGTCTGGCCCACAAAAAGACCATCTGTTTCTCTCACCGTTTCACTGTATCTTGTCTTCCTGCTGTCTCTTTGAGGGCCTAGCCCTGTCTGAGTGCCTCTAATATTTTTATCTAATTCAGCTGCCTATAACAGTATTGCTTTAATAGCCTCAACATTCATGAAGCCTATGTTTATAATACAAGAGTGAAGAGGTAAGATTTTTGTGCATGTCTGTGTGTTCCTGGGTATTTGAGATGCCTTTTCAAATACAGATCCATTAAGATAAATTCCATATACTTCTAGGAACATGCTTAGATCTGCATAACTTCATTTATGGTTTGGGCCAGTAGGGGGAACTGTCATCTGCCACTTACAACAACAGAACTAGGCCCAAGACATCTGGGAAGCCCTCAAAGACATAGTGTACCTGAGCAAATGTTATAGATTTTGATCAGTGAATATGTCCATAGGCTAATTACACAAAGTAAAAGTTAACAAAGTATAATGTAAAACCTATTATGTTACATATTGTTAATATATTTAAAAGAAATTTGTTATCATAAACAATAATACCTTGAGTCAAGGAAAATTATTAACACGTATACTAGAGCATTTGTGTAGTAGGCAGTGTTTTTATCATTTACCTTCTGTTCTTTTTGAATGACATCATTTGTTTTGTTTATGCTTACATTGACTTTTGCATGCATTCTTTATAATATGCAGAATTCTAATGAAATAGAAAATAAAAGTAGGAGAAAAAAAGAGCAAATGGTGATGTACCATAACTAATTCAATTGTAATACAATGCTCTTAGGAATTCTTTCAAAATTTTGCCAACTTCTTTATATAACTATCATGTTGAACAACTTACCAGCTGTTGTTTTACTTCCCAAACTCCTCTTCACATTTTTTCTTATTAGTATTGGTTTTCTGGTGAGGAAATTACTGCAAAGAGAAGACGGGAGGTGCTTCAGAATCGCAGTACTAAAAGCCAGAGATTAACCTGGCCCTGTGACCGTGGTGTTCTGACTCCTCTGTGTGTCAGTGACTGGTTACCCAAGTTGTTCGACTGATCAGTTGTTCATCCTGCCTTCTTCAAAAATGCCAAGGAGGTGATCATTTTCTTTTCCTTGTTCTGAGGTTCTTCACCAGAGAACAACACCTTCACCATCAGGCTGGTTCAGAAACAGTAAGCACAACCTGTCCTGAGATCATGGGAGTGGCTTTGTTAATCCTATTGATTCTGCACTTACTGTAATGGCCAACACAATTCAAGTGACTCATGTTTTCACTTTGAGTTATGAAGATATCTCAAATCCAAAATAATTGTTGATCAAGACTACTATCTATATATGGTATTCAGAAGTTTATTTGTATTTTATTTGTCAATATTCTATTATTAAAACCGGAAGTTAATAGCTAATCTTGTTATGGTTTCTGTCTAATTGTCCCCCCAAAGCCTCATGCAATCATGGGGCAGGGACTTCTATAGATTGAGATTTGACTCATAAGTCACTGGGATTATGTGATTTAGTACTGATCTAGAGTTTGAGACTTGATCCATGATCCCTGGGATTACGTGTTTTAAGTACTTCTGGGATTATGGGTGTAGCCTAAGGTAGATAGGCTGAGGCAGAGGGCCTGAATGTAATATAAAGATAGATAGAGAGACAGAATAGAGCTGTTGCTTTCTGTTCCCGTTTGGTCGGTTGCCTCTGTTGCGATTGTTGCTGTTCTGCCATGAACTGGATGCTCTCTGCTCTGTGCACTCAGCCTTGCAGCCAGCCGAGTATGGACTGAGACCTCCACAAACTGTGAGCTAAATAAACTTTTCCTTCCTTCATTTTGAGTGTCAGATATTTGTCCCAGCAATGATAGAAAAGTAACTAAGACAAATCTTGTTTATTTTATTTTTATGTTTTAATTTTTTAATGTGTGGTTGGTTCTGGGCCTCACTATGCAGCTCAGACGCAGTGATCCTCCTGTTTTCAGCTTCCTCAGTGCTGGGATCATAGGCATGTGCCACCATGCCTGGTCTCAGTGGCCACTTCAGTGTGCCCACCCCTCGGTTGGACCTGTGCAGTATGTGCTGCCAGGAATCAAACCTTGGTGCCTGCACTGCCTAAACAGGCACTTAATCTGCTGAGCTACCTTGACAGCCTGCTAATTTTGTTTAATTCTTGGAAACTGTAGAGAACTTTTCATGTTGAGTTTATTTTTAAAAAGCATGCTGTCTTTCATGGTAGCTGCCACATTTGTTTCTGTTCACCATGTATGTGTTCTCAGTCTAATTTTAACATGGTCCAACCTCCAAATTAGTATCAATGTGATTTTCTTCAACTATCCTGACTTAACCTGATTTGTATCACTCCAAGTAGTTTATAAGACAAGCTCTTGAAGGATAGTTCAGTACTGTATCGATTTTTTGAGTATTTAATTTTCTGAAGCTCCTAATCACAGACCCTTCTGTGATAGATTGTCTCCTTGACTGACAGTGTTAATAGGGGAATGTCAAGAAGGTAGACTGAAATTTGAAAGTTAACAAATTCTATAGATTCCTTGCATATTGAGGTGTGGTTTGAAGTCATCGTTCTCGGGCTAGCCAAATAGTTCAGTGGATTAAAGCACCTGCAAGCAGGTGAAGGGACCAGTGGTTCAATTCCTGGGCCTGCTGTGCCAGCCCTGCCCCCGACCCCCAACACTCTGAGACAGCAGTTGACACTAGGCATCGTAGTGCATTCCTGTAATCCCAGCTCTTGGGAGGCTGTAAATAGGTAGATCACCACAAGCCCCATCTAGTAGTGAGACTCTGAACACCCTATAGACCTTTCCATAAAATACAAAAATTAAAAAATAAAAAATGAAATCATCGTTTCTGAAATTCCTAAAACCCCACAGATGCAACGTAGCACATTGTTTATGAATCAAGTTTAAGTACAGTTTCCTATACCTATAGGTCTGGAGTCTCGCTTTATTTGCCTAAATTCTGTTTGCTTATCTAGGAAACAGAAATAAAATTACCACGCATTTCATAGAAATGACTATGCATCAGGCCTTGTGTCTAGATGCCCCCCACCCAATCCTTGTGTGGTCATAGGGTTTTCTTTGAGACGGTTGAATCTGAAGTTTGTGATGGATTCTCAGTGTAATACTGGGATTAAGGGAGCTAGGATTAAGGATGGGCATTGGCTGGATCCATTGCACTGATTGGACTGACAACCCCTAATTGGAGTAGACCAGACACAGTATAAGGCACAGAAATGAGACTTGCTTTGTGCCCGCTCTGTGCTTTTGCTGTCTTCCACTGCCAGGTCCTGTGCTGCCCCTATGTCATGGCCTCCTGCACTGGAGCCAGGTGATTACAGACCAAGACCTCTGCAGACTGCGAGCTGAGATAAGCTTTTCTCTCTTTAACTTTGGGTGTTGAATATTTTGTCTCCTTAATGGGAGAAGTAACCAAGACACAGTATAAATTTATTGATATGAATAGAAATTGTTCTAGCAAAAACTAAGAGCTGTGCTAGTAACTGTCCTTACTGTTTAAACTGAATCTGATCTGTAGGCTTTTGAGCAGTTGAAATATTGATTCAATATCTGTCCCTTTAGCCTTTGTGATATTCCAGATATTCCACTTGGTTCAAGGACCACAGGCATGAACATGACTCACAGGAACTCCTGCCTTGAATATTCCTTACAGAAATGTGTTCTAATTATAGACTCTTTAAAACTCTAATTTATCAAAAATTCCTATTTCAAGGATTTTTCTTTTTAACATTAATTACTAATATACGTAGTTGTACAAACTATTTAATTTACATCTCTAAACAAATTTCTTTTTTATGAATTTAGGACAGGGTCTACATGATATATAGGATCTCACTATGTAGTTTGAACTTATAGTAATCCTCCTGTTTTCAGCCTCCCAAGTGCTGGGATTACAGGTGCATGCCACTACACCCAGTCTCAATCATTCTCTGGGCATCTTGGGGGTGGAGCTGGCATGGCACGCAGGGGACTGAACCTGGGCTTCTGTGCTCTGCCTAAATAGGCATTTTAATCCACTGAGCTATCTGGCCAGCCCTAAACTAATTTCTTTTACGTTGCTTCATACTATTAGCACATTAAATCGAGTATACACAACGTGCTCAATGCTTAAAGCCTAACTTTTATGATAAAAAGGCTCACTATTTACATTTATGTAAATTGCTATGGATATTTATATCAATTACAATCTGCATCCCAATTTTTTAAAGAAGTTAAAATGTGACATAAAAATACCTTAGTACTGAGAAGATACAACATTACTATTATGACAACTGGTATGATCAAGATGGCCCAATATCCATCAAAGTGCAACACAAAGCAAGTTGTGATCCATAGTCAGGGTCCTTTGGCACAAACAATAGTAAACTATAAGATTTGTTTTGTCTCTTGATATATGGTGAGGGAGAATATCTTAAATTAAACTGAAAATGAAATGTTTAGCCGGGCGTGGTGGCTCATGCCTGTAATCCCAGCACTCGGGAGGCTGAGGCAGGAGGATTGGTGTGAGTTCGAGACCAGCCTGGGCTACAAAAGTGAGCTCAAGGCCAGCCTCAACTGCATAGCGAGACCCTGTCTCAAAAAGACAAAAAAAAAAAAAAAAAAAAAGAAAAGAAATGTTTCATTACACTTAAGTATAAAATTCAGTCCAATAGGATTGTTCTGGTTTTAGTCAAAATGTCCTTTCCTCCTGCCAATACTAACCTGTCGTTCTGCCCAGAGCCTTCCCAATGAGCTATACCTCAACCTGCTCTGGTTTTTGTTTGTTTGTTTTTGTTTTTGTTTCTTTTTCAAAATTCACAAAATTTTCCTTTTTTTTTTTTTTTCCTGGTACTGTCCAAAATTTATTTATTTACTTATCTAATTATTTCTTCTTTTGAGTCCTTACACTTGGGAGACTGTCTTAGTTACTTTTTACTCGTTGTTGGGACAAATACCGAACACTCAAAATGAAAGAAGGAAAGGTTTCTTTTAGCTCAGAGTTACTGGAATTTTCAGTCCATATTCAGCTGGCCCAAGGGTGAGTGGAATAGGGAATGGAGCATCAAGACAGTCTTCTGGTCTGAGTTTTGACCAGAAGCTACCAAACAGAGCAGCGGCAGCTGTCCCTGTGCTTTGCTTGTAGCTGACATCTCTGAATATTTCCTATCTCTTCCTGTAAGCCATTCCCAAAAGCTTGTAATCCACATGGTCAGCTATAGACACATCAACAACCCCACTCCTGGTACCAAATTCTGTTTTGTTTGCTCTTTACTGGTTGATGGGACAAATACCAACAATCAAAATGAAAGAAGGAAAGATTTATTTAGCTCACAGTTACTGGAAGTTTCAGTCCATATTCAGCTGGCCCAAGGCTGAGTGGAATAGGGAAGGGAGCATCCAGTTCATGGAGATTGAACAGCAACAAAATGGTGACAGACGCAACCAACTAATTAGGGAAGCAGAGCAACAGCCTAAGTCTGTCTCTTTGTCTCTCTTTATATTACATACAAGCTATCCACCTCAGTCTATCTGCCTTAGGCTACACCCTTAATCCCAGAAGTACTCAGACACATAATCCAATTAGTACTAAAACACAAAATCCCAGGGATCAGGAATCAAGTCTCAAACTCTAGAAGTCCCTGCCCCGTGAATTGCATGAGGTGTTTGGGAGGATAAGTAGACATAAACCATAACAGAGACTATGTAATATTTGCACATGTATGTCTGGTTTATTTCACTTACGAGTATATGTTCAAGATACAGTCATTTACATATGAAGTCTTCCAGTTTATCATTTCTTATAGCTAAGTAATATTCCATTTTATGAAAATACCATATCTTTTTCAACCATTCCTTAGATGATGAACATTTTGGTTTATCCCAGATTTGGTTATAACAAATTGTATTGCTATGAACATAGGTACACAGAAATCACTATGATATGATATTTTCAGTTCTTCTGGAAAGAATTCCCAGTGGGGGGATAGCTGGATTCAGTGGGAATTCCAGTTCTAAGTTTTAAAGAGTCTCCACGCTGCTTTTTGTAATGTTTCCACCAGTCTACATTCCTGCCAGCAGCAGAGAAGGGTTCCTTTTTTCCTCATAGCCTCTCCAACAATAACTGTAGGTTGATTTCTTTATGATAGCCATTCTTTCTGGAGTAAGATGATATCTAAGTGTTGTTTTGATTTGCATTTCATGAATGACTAGCAATGTGGAGCATTTCTTCATGTATTTATTTATTTATTTATTTATTTATTTATTTATTTATTTATTATTTTTTTGTGGGACCAGGGTTCGAACTCACGATCTTGCACTTGCACAGCAGGCACTTATGCCTCGGAGCTATCTCCCTAGCCCCCTCTTCATGTATTTATAGGCTTGTTGAATTTCTTTCTCTGAGAAGTGTGTGTTCATCTCAGATGCCCTTTTATAGATTGGATCTTTGAATTTTAGGATCCTAATGGTTTTTAGTTCTGTATAAATTCTGGATAGAAGACTCTTATCTGAATACTTACTAGTTAAAAGCTTTTCAAAATTAGTGGGTTGCCTTTTCACTCTGTTGGTAATTTCTTTTGACATGAAAAAACTTCTCAGCCAGAGGAGGTCCCATTTGTTGATTCTTTCAAGTGTTAAACGTGTATTTTGATTTTTGTCCCATGAGTTCTTTGCCTACACCGATGTCTTCAAGATTTCCTCTGAATTTCTCCCCTTGGAGATTTAGGGTTTCTCTTTTAATATTTAGATCTTTAATCCATTTTTATTTTAGTTTAGTGCTTGGTGATAGGCCTGTGCCAATTTTTAGTTTTTGACATGTAGAGAGCCAGTTTTGCCATTATCATTTGTTAAAGAGACTGCCTTTCCTCCAGTGAACGTGTTTGGCCCCTTTGTCTAAGATAAGGTGACTGAATGTGTTTATATTTACTTCTGCATCTTCTAAACTATTCCATTGATCCTCAAGTCTATTTTTTGCAATATCATGCTGATTTTATCACTGTAGCTCTGTAATATAACTTTAGGTTAAGAATTGTAATGCCTCCTGCCTTGTCTTTGATCCCCAGGATTGTCTTCACAATTCTAGGTCTTTTATAGCTTCAAATAAATTTTAGGATTGATTTCTCCAGGTCTGTGAGGTATGTTGATGATATTTTGATAGGGATTGCATTAAATCCATATAACAATTTAGGGAGTATGGCCATCTTCCCAATGGTGGTTCTTCCTATCCAAGAGCAGGGTATATCTTTCCATTTTCTGAAATCCTCTGTGATCTCTTTTTTCAGAGTACTGTAGTTTTCATTTAAGAGATCTCTTAATTCTTTCGTTAAGTTAAATACTAAGTATTTCTTGTTTTCAATGCTATTGTAAAAGGTATTATTTCTCTAATTTCTCTCTCAGTGTGTTTCTTATCTGTGTAGAAGAATGCTACTTACTATTGTGTGTTGACTTTGTACCTTGCTATGCTACTGAATTTGTGTATTAATTCTCATAGCTTCTTGGTGGAGTTCTTTGGGTCTCCAAAGTAGATTATCATGTCATCTGCAAATAGTGATAGTTTTACTTCTTCTTTACATACTCTTATTCCTTTTATTTCTATCGCTTTTCTAATGGCTACAGCTAATGATTACAGAACTATATTGAATAGAAGTGGCGATAGGGGACATCTTTATCTTATACCAGCTTTGAGAGTAAAAGACTTCAGTTTTTCCCCACTTAGAATTATGTTAGCTGTCAGATTGTCATAGATGGATTTGGTCAGATTGAGGTAGAGGCCCTCTATTCCAATTTTATTTAGGTCTTTGAACATAAGTGAGTGTTGGACTTTGTCAAAAGCCTTTTATGCATCAATTAAGATGATCGTGTAATTTTTGGTTTTGGCTTTGTTGATATAGTGTGCTGCATTTATAGATTTGCATATATTGAACCATCCTTGCATCCCTGGGATGAATCCTACCTGGTCATGGTGTAATCTTCTTTATGATTTGCTCTATTCTATTGCCAAGAACTTTATTGAGGATTTTTGCATCTATGTGCACAAGAGAAATTGGCCTGTAGTTTTCTTTTTTAGTTGTATCTCTCTCTGGTTTTGGTATTGGTGTAATACTTGTCTCTAGGAATGATTTTGGGAGTATTGTTTCCTTTTCAATTTATTTGAACAGTTTAAAGAGTATTGGGATTATGTCTTCTGTAGATTTCTTCTAGAACTGAGCTGTGAATCTATCAGGACCTGGATGGTTTTTTTTTTGTTGGTAGACTTTTTATTACATTTTGTATTTCGTTGACTGTTATTGGGTTATTGAGAGTTCTTATATCTTCTTGATTCAGTTTAGGTAATTTGTACCTTTCTAGTCATCTGTCCATTTCATCTGTGTCTTCAATTCTGTGAGAGTAAAGATTCTCAAAGTAGCTGTTTATGATCCTCTGAATCTCTGCTGGGTCTGCAGTCATCTCACCTTTTCATTCCTTATTGCTTGAATTTGATTCCTTTCTTTCCTCTTTTTGATGAGATTAACTTGGGGCTTATCAATTTTATTTAATCTTGCAAAGAACCATTTTTTTGATTCATTCATTCTTTGTATTATTTTCTTTGCCATGACTGAGTTAATTTCTGCTCTTTATAATTTCCTCCTCTCTTTGGGCTTTGAGTTTTATTTGCTGTTCATTTTCTAGTTGGTTTAGGTGTTGAGTAAGAGTATTTATTTGTTTGCATTTTGTTTTCTTACTGTGTGAGTTCAGGGCTGTAAGTTTCCCTCTAAGAACTGCTTTCATTGCATCCCATAAATTCCGGTAGGTTGTATTTGAATTTTCATTAAAGTGTAAATATTGTTTAATTTCATCTGCAACCCACTGGTTGCTAAGAAGGATGTTGTTTAATTTCCATGAATTTTTTGGGTTCTTGTGATTTCTTTTGTCATTAATTTCCACTTTCCTTGCACTGTGGTCAGACAATATACATAGTATAATTTCTGTTTTCTTCCATATACTTAACCATGACCTATGCACTAATATGTGGTCTATTTGGGAAAATGTCCCATGTGCAGCTGAAAAAAATGCATATTCAAAAGTGGCTGGGTGGAGGGGCCCAGCGGGATGGCTCAGTGGTCTAAAGCGCCTGCTTGGGAAAGCTTGGGCGGCTTCAGGGACCGCGGTTCAACCCCTGGCACCACATGCTTCGCCAGTCCTGCCCTTGCGGGGGGGGGGGACTGAGCTGGCCATAAAAATGAGTGAATAAACAAACAAAGGTTCTGAAACAAGAAAAAAATAAATAAGTAAAATAATTCTTAAAAAAAAATAAGTGGTTGGGTGGAACACTGTGTATGTCTACTAAGTCCAGTTGTTCTAAGATCTGTTTCAATTCTTCTACTTCTTTGCTAATTTTTTGTTGCCTGACCTATCTTTCTGGGATAAGGGGACATTAATCCTATTAAGATTGTGGTATTGGATATTCGATTTTTCATTTCCATTAAGATTTGTCTTATATAACCTGGTGCTCTCATCTTAGGTGCATACATATTTATGAGTGTTACCTCTTCATCTTAAATTTGTCTCCTAACCAGTATGTAGTGGCCTTCTTTATTTCATTTGATCAGTCTTGGTTTGAAGTTTAGACTGTCTGTAGACAGGATTGTTACCCCTGCTTTTTTTTTTTTTTTTTTTTTTTTTTTTTTTTTTTTTTTTTTTTTTTTTTTTTTTTTTTGAGTTGCTGGAGTATTTAGTATTCTTTTCCATCCTTTAACATTTAGCCTGTGAGTTTCTTTATGTGTTAAGGTGTTTCTTGTATACAGCACATTGTTGGATTTTGCTTCCTTATCCACTGTGCCAGCCTATTTTTTTTTAATTGGAGAAATGAGTCCATTTACATTGATAGTTATAATTGAAATCTATTGACTTATGATTGACATGTCTTTTATTTACTGCTGTTTACCCATTTTTCTCCTGTTTATTTGGTTGCCCTATTTGGTGGATTCTTTCTGGATGCATTTGTAGAGTCAGGTCATTTTGGTCCACCTCAAAAATATTTTTAAGTAGTCTGTATAGGGTTGGCTTTGACATCATGAAATTCTTTAGTTGTTCCTTGCTATAGAAGTATTTCACTTATCCCTCATACTTCAAAGAGAGTTTTGCATAGCAGTGTGTGCTAGAATTTGCTTTCATGGAGCACTTGAAGCACTCTGCTCCATGCTCATTGACTTCATGGTTTGTGAAGAGAAATCTGCCATTATTCTGATGGATTTTCCTTTAAATGTGATCTGTTTCTTTTCTCTAGCGTCTTTTCATGCATTATTCTTCTGCTGGATTTCTGGGATCTTGACTATTATATATTTGGGTGTGTTTTTAGTTGGGTTCATATTATTTGGAGTTCTGTATGCTTCAGTTACTGAATGTCTGATTGTTGTCTTATATTTGGGAAACTTTTTGGTATTACTTCTGCTCATGTTCTTTTTATATCTTTTGTATTGACTCCTCCTTTTTCATTGATTCTTATTAGTCTCACATTGTTCAATATTGCATCATCTTGCAAATGTTGAATTACTTTTTCCTGCATCCTGGTTGTCTTTAAAAGATCCTTTTTTACCTTTTCACTAGCGGTGACTTTGTCTTCAAGATCTGAAATACTATCTTCACTTTTGTTCATATGGTATTGCCAGCCTGTGATTGAGATTTTATTTTCCTAAATATCTCTTTTATCCTGTTTCATGCGATCTATTTATTTCCTATATTGCTCATTCAAGAAATCCATCCTTTTCTAATCTCCTCTAATTTTTCATCAATATCTTCTTTAGAAGTATTTAAGTCTTTCACTATATTTATCCTTTCTTTTTCTACTTCAGAGATTGTTTCTCCTCTCATTTCCTCTCTACTTTTCTGCAGATGTTCTTCTACTTCAGAGGCTAGTAATTTAGACATAACTATTTTTTTTACTTCAGAGGTTATTTCTGATCTGATTGCTTCTATACTTTTCTGCAGCTGTTTTTTTGTTTGTTTGTTTGTTTTGTTTTGTTTTGTTTTGTATTTTTTACTTTAGTCTCTAGTAATTCAAAGATTTCTTTTTTAACTTCAGAGATTATTTCCAACCTGCATTCCTCTATATGTTTCTTCATTAGTTGGTTCCTTCATATGCTACTAGTTCAGAGATTTCAGCTGCATGGTTCCCATTTTCTTGTATGGCAGTGTCTCCTGTATTAGTTACAGGTGGGCTTGGGACCAGAGATTGCCTTTTACTCCTTGTCTGTATCATTCTGTATAGCAGTGACCCTTGGTGCAGGACTGTGTGCCCATGGGTTGGTCATTTAGTCTGGGATCCTGGGTTGGCTGAGCTACTTGTAGGCCCGGGGAGGGAGTTCTCACTCACCTGGTGGGCCTGGTGCTGGATAGGCTGTGCTTGCAGCTGGCCAAAATAATTTTCCAAATGAGCTTGAGCTTGTAATCTTCCTGCCTCAGCCTCTCAGCCTCCAAGGGGGTTAGGATTGTGGGCATGTGCCACCAAACTCAGCCCTCACCATGTCTATTTTTTTTCCAAATTCTTACAAGTGCCTGTGACCTGTAATTATGAGCTGGCTACAAATTTGGAATGTAGGTAAAATTTGGGGGGGAACCTGACCAGATCAGTTGATTTTCCAAGTTTGTTCCTATAGTTTTTCCTCAGATTTCCTTACAAACTAAATGCTATGGATAACCATTCTAGAAAATTCTGGCACGTGTTTTGGGGTTTTGGAATTACAAAGGCCTGTAGACATCATTATTCTGATATTTTGTGTTCTACTGCATAAATAGGATGACAGAATGATCCAATCCCACTCATTAAATTGTCAGTACTTTTCATAAGGAAAGCTCCCCATAGCAATTGTGGAAATAGCTATTTATGATAGTTGTTTTCATGATAAGCACCATGTTACCTGGCAACTCTGGCTACCATAGAGGCAAAGCCACAGAAAACCTTCTGATGTGTCCCAAGCCATCTTGGGCAAATACTGCTCTACAGCTGGATGCAGAGCTTTATTTGGCAGATTTGAATTAAGTACTAATATTTCAGTTTCTCTTGATCCATAATGATGCTCTTATTAAGCTAGAAAAACAAGGAATCATTAAATAATATGAAAAAATCATAAACACAATTTAAAATAAATAAGAAAGCACCTCACTTAGTCAATGATTTTCAGATATATTCCTACCTATCAATGCTGAAATTTAAAAATTAATATAGAAAACACTAAAATATGTCCAAAATCCTTGGAGGAATAAAAATCACCACTGTATTTGCAGTAGTGCTTTTCCAGGTTGGAGAAAGCTGTATCTTTCTAGCAAGAGTCAGATATTTGGGGATTTTCACGGTCTTTTCAGTCTGAGTTGTATCCCTTAAACAACACTGACATGTATTTTTGTGATTGAGCTTGAATTTTCATATTTATTAATGTTGGTATGAGGATGCTTTTGTTTATTTGTGTGGGTTGCTGGAATGAATTTTATAATATCTGATTCAATGCATAAATATTTAAAAATTGTATATGTTCCTAAAAACTACACATATCTCTGGATTTTTTTTTCTAGCAAGTTCAAGTTACAAAAAAAAATTTAATTTCCTTAGTTTCTTTCTTTCACAGAGATCATATGTACTTTGGCAATGCCAGACATAGCTGAAGTATAGGAGGCATAGGGCTGCTTTGTTGGGAGAGATTTGCTCAGTCAGTTTCAGGTTAATCTCATTGGTTATTTCCTGGTTGTCTTCATTTGTCACAATTGATAGAAAGCCATATTAAACTAAATGTAACTAATATATTTTATGAGTGTGAAGACCATGTGAAAAGAATACATATATGTATGTGCATATGTAATGTATATATATGTATAAATATATATAGCATCTGCATACCCACAAAACTTTAAACAATCAAAAATAACATTAAGATTTTTCTTTTTAACAACTTTTTCTTCAGTATCCATCAGTTGTTCAGATAAGCAGTACCTACATTTGAAGAGTGACCTGTTTGTCCCTGTTCCTTTCATGTCACATCTCTTATCAGGTTATGATGCAAAGGCCTCATGAAATAAGGTGGAACAGGTTCCCTTTTCTGCAAAGCCGTGGAATAGTTTGGAAATACCATGAGGGCTCATTAACTCTACAGGAATTGCATCTTGCCTGTGTTAGCCATTTCTGCTTCAGATCAGATGCTCTTTGCAGGTGGAATTTTCTCCATTTGATAACCTCCTATAAGAACTTTTACTTTACTGTTGCCTTCCCCTCAAATTTTAATGATCTCAATTTTTCCCAGAATAAATAATGTTTGAGGGCACACATCTATCTTTGTACTTTTTCAACTGTTTTCAAAGAATATATTCTAAAGATTGAGAAGAAAAATTTTAAAAATGATTACATAATAAGCTTTGAAGTACTGCAAACCTGAGAGCCATTCTTAGCACTATAATATTCAGTGAGTTTGAGCTTAGGCAAATGATTACCTCAGGGAGCCTTGTTCCCTCCTATAGATTGACGAATATAGTAGCTGCTGCTTAGGATGTGCAGGAGTACAGGACTACTATGCAAATTAAAATTTATCCAAGGTACCAGATATGTATGAAGCCACTGAGTGAAAGGCTGCGGGCACTATTATCACCTCCATTGTTTCCAACTGTCTTAAGTAACAGAATGCATACTAGTTTGAAAAAGTTTATTTTGTTATTTATGAATTACAAAAATCTTTCTACTATATTTACTCCCTTTCCTCTTCAAGTTTTATAAACTCTGCCATTTTTTGAAATTTTTCAGGATAGTCCAAATGACTCCTGCCTTCTGAGCCCCTCAGGGCTCCCTTCTGAGGAAATTGGAATCTGTCCTCCTTCTGTGCTGGAATGAGTGGGAAGAATAGGCCTTTTATGTCTCAGTGATTTTGTATTTTACAAAACTTGCTCAACAGGTTAATAAAAATATTTATATGTTGTGTAATAAAATATCTTTTCTGCCTTTGTAGGTTTTTGTTTTCTTTCCATCTAACAAGCCACCTGAGAAAACTCTGTTCTGTCCTGGTGCCAACCCTATCCATTCAGGGCACTTCGGCTCTTTAATTTCAAACCAGACAGGTGAAAACATTCAGAGAAATGCATCTGGGAGGGATAGAGGTTTAACCTGGTGCTGACCCGAAATGAGATGTGGTAATAAATCTCACACATTAAAGAAGATAAATGTATTCTTCTAATTAACGTTGCCTCCTTTCCACACAGAATATGAATGTTCGGGCCCGGCGGGATGGCTCAGTGGTCTAAAGCGCCTGCTTGGGAAAGCTTGGGCGGCTTCAGAGACCCCGGTTCGATCCCTGGCACCACATGCTGCGCCAGCCCAGCCCTCAGGGCGCGGACTGAGCCGGCCATAAAAATAAGTGAATAAACAAACAAAGGTTCTGCAACAAGAATAAAATAAAAAAAAAAGAATATGAATATCTCCAATGAAAGATGCCTCTATGCCTCGAACAGGAGCAAAACTGGACCAGCCCTAACAGTTCAGCACACGGAGAAAATGTCCTGCTGCTCAAAACACAGGAGGCCAGAAGCTATGATCTATGGAATTATCTGCCTGAAGGTGGATTAAGCCAGTGGATAACACAGGTTTTCTATCTGTTGATGTCTCTGCTTTGTTGAAAACACATTGAGTTTTCAGATCTCCAGGAAGAAATAAAAATTTCCACTCATGTTCACCCCCACAAGTAACCTGACTTTGCAGTACTTTTCTTTCTTTCTTTTTTTTTTTTTTTTTTTTTTTTTTTTTTTTTTTTTTTTTTTTTTTTTTTTTTTTTTTTTTTTTTTTCTTTTCAAAATCCTTCATTCACATATATTTGGTACAGGGTCTCGCTATGTGGCTCAGAATCCTGTTTCAGCCTTCCCAGCTCTGGAATCACAGGCATGCGCTACCACACCCAGTTTCAGGGGCTGGCTCTGCAAAGGGGTAGCATGACTTGCAGAGATCCTGGGTCCTTGTGCTTGCTAGGAAGTCACTTAGACCAGGGAACTATCTCGCCAGCCTCTACTGTCCTTTTCTTAAACTGCCTTCCTAGGCTAACCTTGAGCTAATGTTATGTTTTTCTGTGCTATGAGTTTCAAGTAAGAGCCACTTTTTCTTTGAATGACATATCAAGGATCTTCCACTGTAAAGTAAAAATAATGCTCAATCATGGAAGGTAAGAGAAAGCCTGGTCTGGCCATGAGCTCTTGTACAGATGCCAATGAGAGCTGCTCTCTGATTTGTTGTGTAACTACCACAGGGTGGTAGTTACAACCTTTAGTTACTTCTAGATGGAAGTATTTCTTGACTCTTGCTTCTTGTTGCTATGGAGCAAGCTCATTTGCTGTATTCATTAAAAATGATTGTATCAATCTATCGTTGTTTGAACTTTTCCTCTTGGTTTGGGAAGATATATTGTAGTGATATAGAGATAAGATTGAAGACCAGTTGGTGTCCCTAAAAGTGGTGAGTTATAGACAGAACCCAGGGAGGCCTGCCTTCTGTTGCTCGGGAGTCTCGGAAAGCTGAGGCCTGAAGCTTCAGAGGGGAGCTCCGCCTGCGGGAGCTCTGGCCTTGAATTATAGATAGTGCCCAGGGAGGGCTGCCTTCTGTGGCCTGAGATTCCCGGAAAGCTAGGGCTCAAGGTTGCTGATGGTGGTTCTTCCCATGGGTGCCCTGTTCTTTGTTTATCTGCTACATGACACCAATGGTTGCCTCCTCCCCTGCTTAAAGTATTATTTGTGAGCTACGTGTCCAGAAACACATGCGTGAACTACGTGTCTGAAATATGCTGTACCAAAGTAGTGACGTATATTCTTTAGCCATTTTTTTTTAATGCTGAATAAAAGGAAGAGTCTTCTGATACTCTGGACTCACTGAGGAAGAGAAATCTCTGTGAGTCCTCTGAAGCTCCATTCATGGGGTCTTCTCGTCATTTCTTTTGGCACTGGACCAAAAATCGTACAACAAAGATACCTGGGGAGACTGGTTAGCTATGTTTTGAGAATCAAATGCTTTATGAAAAGTCAGGACATTCAGTAAAATTTGTCACTCTTCGGTACATTTAAATTCCTGCTCACTTTTACAAAACATAGCTCCTATGAGGAAGGAGAAAGATTCCTTAATCTTTAGTAAATTTTGTGGAGATTTCCATTTATGACAAATAAACAAACAGAAAATTCTCTCCAATCATCCTTTAGGTCTCTCTGGACAGCCTTCACAGGGTCACAGCCTCACCTCAGTCGTGTCCCCTCGGTGTGGAAATCTCCTCTGCCCTTGCAACTCACTCCAGTCTCTTGTCCGTTGTGGTTTTGCTCTAGCCACTTGTTTTTCTTCTACTGCAAACTCCTACTCAGGAACAGTGAAAAGTCCATCGATAGGTTCTACCTCACATTTTCTTCTTCCTTCTGTACTCCAGGGAACAAGGCAAAGATGGTTCCGATGTGCAAAATGTAAGACGTTCTGAATGGATTCTTCTTCTCATATTTTGAACCATAAAAGAGAGTAATTTAAAAAAAAATAGATCTAAAAGCAAAATTTAAAGAAATATCAAAAACAGAATAATCCTAATGTCAGTCACTTGGTAATGTGAATTTGGTTTTCCTATTCTCCTATTAAGGGATATCTTTAAGACTGTGGAGAGCATGATCACACATAGTGATATATAGGATGAAACTCCCAACCTGAAAGGTTCCTGGGCCAAGTTCAAGTTCTCTAAAACTGAAGAATGAATTTTAGGAACAGTGGAGGTTAAGAGTAGAATATGTTTACTAGAGGAAAGAAAGCTTCTGATCAACAGAGGGACAGAAGGGGGACCCAAGCGGGTTGCCCAGGAAGCTGTGTCTTTTAGGGACTTTTATAGAGTAAAACCATCTGGTAAGGCAGGTCCAAGGTAGAGAACATGGGAACTCACATCACTGGGCATGAGAGAGGACAACTCTGGTTGGTCAATAAGGTTACAAGCACCATTGCTCAGGCAAAATTGATTCAATCCAGGACTGAATAGGGAAGCCAAACACATAGCAAGCAGGCAAGCATATAGAACAGGTGCTTATCTGGCAGCTGATGGCAGTTGGATTGGTGACTTCCTGGCTTCCTCTAGGTAATGATCAATCCCGGAAGCTAACAGTTAGGGAGGTCAGCATTTGTTGCTCTTTGGTCTCTAGGTCTGGCCCACAGCAGGAGCGTCCATCTCTCTCACATTTGCAAAATGCTTCGTCTCCTTTAAGGGCCTAGTCCTCTCTGACTGCCTCTGATATTTCTATCTAATTCTGTTTACAACAATATATGTGGTTCCAGCTGCTGGGGAGGCTGAGGCAGGAGAACTACAAATTTGAGGTCAGCCTGGGTAGCTTAGTGAGATTTTATCTCAAAACATACAAATGGAAATACCTACAGGGAAACTAAAGAGACAGAACACAAAGTAACGCAGGGACCTTCTCTGTAGCTCCTACTAAGTTTTGGCTGAAGGGGGAGAAACCCTGAATCTACAGAGAGAAAGTGAAAGCTGGGAGTTCCAACTGGCTTCAGGCAAGAGCTCCACAATGGAAGGGGCCAGCAAGGGCTGTGATTAGCAGGGAGAGGGCAGGATTTTGTTGCCACATGAGTGCTTTTATAGGGCAAGGTGGGTGAGGGATTCCTGTCTAAGGCCTGCCATATCCCTCCCTAGAAAGTGTGCTTAGTCGGTGCCACATGGGGAATCTGAACTCTGGATTCAGTGGAGCTGTGGGATGGCCTCATGACAACGTTCCCACAGTGACTGGGAGAGACAGCTATGGGAGATAGCTCTGGTTGGAAGGGCTGGAAAGAGACCCCTGAGGGGCTTGAGCTACATGTTACAACTCCTGACCCCAAAGCCAGAGGCCAGGCTTTGTCTGTGTGGTTCTGGATTGGTAAACCATGGAATTGGCAGCCCCACCCCTATCCTCCTGCCTGCTGGTGCCCGCAAGAGGCTCAGATCTGAATGAAGTCTGCCTTCTTTATCTACCTGCATGAGCAAGGACAGGTCTGAACCAGAATAAGCACTCCAGAATTATAGATCCTGGAAGAAAATCCTGCATTGGAAATCACAGAGAAAGGATTTGTCGATATTTTTTGTTTGGCTGGTTATTTTTTGCTGTTTGTGTTTTCTTTCTTCCTTCCTTTCTTTTTCAGTACTCCTTGGGGTTTGGGGTATTTTCTTTTGTCTATTTTCCTTGTGTCTTATCTCTTTTCTTTCCTTTTCTTTATATTTTCCTCTTCCCTGTTTAAATTTTTCTCATAAATTTTCCTATTTTTACTCCTCAGATGGTCATTTTTTCTTTATGTTTCATTTCTTGTCAATTATTTTTTCCTGTTACCTTTATCTAATCCTACCTGCACCCCACTCTCGTGTGGGCTTCTTCATACTGATATAGGAGGAAAATGAAACTCGGACCTGAAAGATACTTGGACGAGTTTGTGTTCTCTAAAAAGGAAGAATGAATTTTAGGAACAAGATGGAGGTTTCAAATGAAACATTTATTGGGAAAGAAAGATTCTGTCCAAGAGGGGAACAGAAGTGGGGCCCTAGTGGGTTACCTGGGAAATTGCCTTTTCAGGGGTTTTGTAGGACAAAACCATATGACGAGGCAAGCCTAAGGTGAAAACCATTGGAACTTGCTTAAGTGGGCATGAGCTGGGACAATCCTACGGTCAACCAAAGAGACTACAAGCACCACTGCTCAGGTGAAATTGATTAAATCAGAATCAAACTGGAGAGCAAGTCACATAGCAACAGGCATGAATGTGGAATAAGGGTTCTTCGTTTTGGGGTTGGGTTAGGGACTGATTTAGGCTCTTTTAAGGTGATTGATACCTGTTTAGAACATCAATCCCTGATACACATCCTTAAGGAAGTAGGTGGCTGCATTTCTTTACTCTCCTGTCTCAAGGTCTGGCCCACAGCAGGGTGTCTGCCTCTCGCAAAGCTGCATAGTCACGTTGTCCTCCAGGGCCTGGTCCTGTCTGACTGCCTATACTATTTCTATCTAATTTAGCTACCTACAACAGTAGCACTTCATTCCACATGACAGTTTGTTTCAGATGTTTCCCTTTCATTCCCCCATTCTCATATATCTTTAATCCTATAATTATAAAGCTTTATCAAACTTTAGGCAGTTAAACATATAACATTACTCTTGAATTCTTTTCTCCATGAGTAGAGCTATAACTGTGTACATGTGATATGTATTACTTATAAGTCCACACCTGGGTTGTCTTGATGTTTTTGCTGTAACTGTGGACTTCTTCCCCAAGGCTAAGGGCCATTCTTAATTGACTGCTAGGGTATGCTAATATTCAATTAGCATTGGACCACATTACTACAGTTGACTTGCTTAAGATTGCCAGGGTCACATAATTGTTAGTTTTTCTCTTTAAGCCCACACCCAGATTACCTTTATGAGTTTCACAATGACAGAGAAAGAACACTTAGTGTTGGGCCAATTACACTGTATCCTCCCCTTCCAAAATAACGAAAGTGGTTAGGTATTGGTCCTGCAGCCTCGCTCTTGAGTTAGCCACAGAGTACATCACTGAAAAGCAGCTAACTCAAGAGATATCTAGCCGGGCGTGGTGGTGCACGCCTATAATCCCAGCACTTGGGAGACTGAGGCAGGAGGATCAGTGTGAGTTCGAGACCAGCCTAGACTACAAAAGTGAGCCCAAAGCTAGCCTGAACTGCATAGTGAGACCCTGTCTCAAAAAGACCAAAAAAAAAAAAAAAAAAAAAAAAAAAAAAAAAAAAAAAAAAAAAAAAAAAAAAAAAAGAGAGATATCTACTGTCAACAAAATGGTCACCATATAAGCAACAGCAACATGAGTACACAAACAAACATAAAGGAATAGAAACAGGAGACAAAATAATCAAATGCCTCCAGAAAGGCCACCTACCTAGAAACCATTTGAGGGAGCACTGAGGGGAGAAGGGCATAAGCCACACCCCAGTTTATTCAAAATAACAAGGGAGGCTAGAAAACAGATCAAAGAGACACTCAGTGGGATCACAGGGGCGAAAACTACACAGACACTGGAGATGGCAATCAAACCGGTCCAGGAGAGTCTACAAGACACTAATAAAAGTGGACAAAGCATGAAGGACCAGATGAACAAAGAAGTGCAATCCATGAAAAGATTTCAGTCAAAAATATAGAAGATTAAAAATTACATGGCAATTTTAGGGAGGGAGGCATATAGAAACTCAAAAAGCTACACTAAGGAAGAATCTCCTCGAACCGTGTTAAAGCAAAGAAGCAGAAGTCCGTCACAAGAATAAAATCTCAGAAGCTGTTAGAGAAGGGTAATACACAGTGGACAAGGGTAAGCTCCTGACAATCATGGGAAATTTCCCAACACAGTCTTAAAGGCCAGAAGGTCTTGAACTCAAATGTTTCAGTCCCTTAAAAATAGTGTCATCCAATCCTGACTTGCCCATCCTGCAAGATGTTACTTCCTGCTGTTGGAGGAATAAGGTATTTCCAGAAGAAAAGAAGGACACTGAAGACATTCACAGCCACAAAACTAGCTGTAATTGGTTGATATGTTAGGTCTCCTTGAGAAGCTTAGAAATCTAGCTCAGGAGGAGACCAGGGTCTTCACTTTGTAAGCATCCTCATCCTGTATAAGAGGAGAGCCCTGAGATGGTGTGAGTGCTGTAAACACTGGGTTGGGGCAAAGGTTAAGTCTGCTTATCATCTAAAGGGAGAAAAAGCCTTTGTCCCATGCCCCCTTTTTTGCTCTTGCAGATTCTACTGCCTTTTGCCTCCTTGAACTGCTGACCTCTGTCATAGCATCCTGCCTTGGAGCCAGCAGATATGGACTGAAACCACTACACACTGTCCTCTGAGTAATCCTTTGCTTCCTCAATTTTATGTGTCAAGTATGGGGTCTCAGCAATGAGAGAAAAGTAAACAAGATACCAGCATTGCACAAACTGCTCAAGGATAACCTGGAAGGATGTAGTGAAGCCACCAAAGACAGTGAGTAGGACAGGTGGTACGAGCAGCCTCGCCAAAGGAACACCAAGGAGGAAAGCTGCGGGAAAATCATGCAACCGTGAGAAGAAGTCAGTCATTTTCAGTAATAGATTCCAACGTGGATTGTCTCAATTACCCAGGAAAAAAAATACATTTGGCAGAATCGACCAAGAGACAAAATCGAACACTATTTAGTGTATAAGAAACATGTTTAATTTAAAATGAAATCCACAAATTAAAACTCAAAGGATGGAAAACAACACTCTATGCACCAGGAACTCAGAATAAAACAGGAGTAGCAACACTAATTTCGGGTAAAGTGAATTTCAAGTGGAAATCTGAAGAGACAATGGATGTCAATACATATTCATTGGGAAACAAAAACAGATCGCAGTCGTGAACCTAAGAGTACCAAATACCTATGTGCTGAATTTCATAAAACAAACAGCAATGGAAATGAAAAATCCGGTGAACTCCAATACGATTGCAATGGGAGACCACAAGTCTTCTCTGTCACAAACAGATGAGCCAAACAAAAAAAAATCCACAAGGAAATATCAGAGTTGCATCAAAGCTTTAAACAAAGGGACTCAATCTTTATCTATAGTGTTCCATCCAACAGTGTATGCATTCATCTCAGCAGCACATGTGATTTTCTTCAGAACAGATTACCTATCCCCCCAGGAAACATGCTTAAATAAAAGCAAAACAACTGAAATCGCCACACACACACACACACACACACACACATTATCAGGTCATAGTGCAATACAGTGAAAAAGCAGTGGTGAAACAAACCACGAAACTGTGCAACTGCATGGAAATTGAACAGTATCTTCTTGAATAATGAATGGGTCACAAGGAAATTAAAGAAATTAGCCACCTCCTGAAAACAAACAATAGATTCCGCAAAATGTACTGGCACCTGAGAATGCAATGAAAGCAGTCCTGAGACCGAAGGTTGTAGTGGTGAATTCCATCAGGAGAAAATCAAAGAGACCTTGAACAGTCACTCTAATGATGTATCTCAATCCCAGAAAAACGAGAACAGTCCAAATCCAAAGCTTGCAATCAAGTTAGAGAAAATAAGGCAGAAATTAATGAATTTGGGGGAAAAAAAAGACAATACAAAGTATCAAAGAAACCAAGAGTTGGTTCTGAGACTAAGACAAAGAGGAAAAATAGACAGCTTGAAGGGTCAAAGCGGCCTGAGTAAGCTGAGTAAGCCAAATGCCAGGGTCTAGAAGAGTGAAAGATAAGCTCTGAAGAAATGGAGTACAAAAATTGAAGGACAAGTCCCTGAGTTAACTAGGAAAAGACTCCAGGGGCTAGAACGCAAAGGGCAAAGAAGTCATGCAGCCCACTTTCTGGAACGTCAGGCTGCTGGTAATAACAACCATGACAACTGTTTACCTGCATCCTCTTACATTGCCTTGGTCAGTGTGACACTTATGCAACAAATATTGCCTAAGCATCTCTGGGTTCAAACATCTGTGGTCTCCTTCTGTTTTTAAAGTTTGATTGATTGATTGATTGATAGAGGATCTCGCTACATAATTTGGGCTCTTAATGATTCTCCTGCCTCAGCTTCCCCAGCACTGGGATTACAGGTGAGCACCATGACCACCACCATGTCCTGGGCTCGGGGGCTGTGCAGCATGCAGTACACTATGTTGCCTATGAGTTTAAGGCAAGAATTCCTGGTTGGCTGGTCCTGCTCCTCTGTCTGTGTATCTCCTAGCCTCAGCGAAATGTGCTTGGGGAAGCAGGGACTCATCTCCTTCCTGCTGGAGGATGTCTTGATGGGAGTCAGGTAGCACTAAGGCTGTTAGGTCTGGGGAGGCCCAGGAGATGGTTTAGAATCTTGCTACATCCGTAAAATGATGACCAGGATGTGTGTGAAAAGAAAGGTCAGCCATGGAGGCCGAGAAAGGGAAAAATCTAAATCTGTACCTCAACAGTTACTGGAGGCTTAAGAAGGTTCTGACGGAGGAGTACCAGTTTGCCCTCAAACAAGGAGAACAGCTCAGAGAGATTGGTTCTCACTGCACCAAGAAGGAACCTTTTGTCATTATCGGTAGGATCGTAAATTGGTACAGCTACCTTGGAAATCTGTATGGAGATTTGTCAAAACCAAAAAATAAAACCTAAAACCAAAATTAGAAATTTTATCTGACACAAGTAGTCCTCTTCTAGGAACCTCTTGAAAGAGTGAAAAGATAACAGCATAATGATAACATACATATTCATATTTATAGCAATATAATTCTTAATAGCTAAATCTTGGAAACTGTCTATACACCCATGAAGAGATAAATAGATAAAAAAAATGGGGTACTATTCTGGAGTATTACAGTGAAGTATACCACGCCAAAGGTGGATAGCCATCAGGACATTTGTAGGCAATTGGCGCATCTAGAGCTTCCAGCCATAATGTCAGGTGAAGTAAATCAGAGAAATAGGCTGAAATGACACATTATTTCTCTTATACAACACATTCAGTATATATAGAAGGTGCAAAATAAAAGACAACAGAAATTAAGGATATAAAAAGTTAGACTGGGCATGGTGGCGCATGCCTGGAACCCCAGTGCCGGGGATGATCAAAACATGAGGATCTCTGAGCCTGAGATGCATAAGGAGACTGCCAAATTCATGGGGGAAATAAAAGACACAAAAAGTCATTGTAGTCCCTCATAGCCAGCGTAACTAAAAGTGTGCCTTGTTCTACAGTAAGCATTGTACATATTTTTAGTCTTTGCCTTGTTCATCTGGTTGCTAGTTTGTGTTTAAGACATTTAACTTGGTAAAAATTTATAAAATAACTAAACAAATCTCACACTGGCACAAAAAGAGACACATTGATTTGAATCTTGATTGTAATACTCCTGTAAATTTAAAGTATCACTTAGACATTTTGCTTCCTGCTCTCAGCTTTAAAAAAAAAAAAAAAAAGTATTTGATAGCTCAGCATTTCTTTCTTTTCTTTTCAGCCAGTCTAGGGTTTAACTGCTCATCTCCATTGACTCAATATATGAGAAGGAAAAGTTACTTCTTCGTCACAAATCTGACATCATACATCTTGACTGCAACCAAAGGATTCAAAATTCCAAGAAAAAACTATCACAATGCATTCATGGTCTCTGTCTACACTTTTCCCTATCGTAAGTTAAAGGCAAAGATATTTTTTCCCCTAAACTAATTTAAAGCTAAGTACAAATAGACTGAAGCTAAACTCTACAAATGTATCAAAATAGCTTCTGATTCTTGTTTCTGCTAGGGAGAGCAATAGGAATTGTTTCCACTTTTAGAAAGACCCAGACCCATTTTACTTATGAACACTTGAAAACACATCAGTAATAACCATATGAAAAACATTGAGTCTGTCACATATAATGTGAGATTCTAAGCCAACAACTAGTCTGTACGTCGTATCACTTTAAGAAATACTAGAGAGCCAGTGAGATAGTTCAACATCATACGTATCTGCCTGGCAAGCACAAGGTCCGCAGCTCAAACCCTGGTTATATATACATATTTGAAATGCTTTTGTATATGGCAAAATAAATGATTGGGAATATCTATATTAAGAAAAGAACTACACATGCCAGGCATGCTGAGCTGGTGATGGAGTCCAGGCATGGTGGTGCAGACCAGTAATCCCAGTACTAAGGAGTCACAAATAGGAGGATCACCACGAGTCTGAGCTGTGTAGTGAGACACGACACAAAGAAAAGGAAAGAAAGAAAGGAAGAAAAAAGAAAGAAAGAAAGAAGAAAAGAGAAGAGGAGAGAAGAGAAGAGAAGAGAAGAGAAGGAAAGAAAAGAAAAGAAAAGAAAAGAAAAGAGAAGAAAAGAAAAGAGAAGAGAAGAAAAAAGAACCAGAGAACAGTAGCGTACTCTTCACTGCTGTTATGGTTTCTGTCTCAATGCTGCCCCCCAAGCCTCACGCAATCAGAGGTGGGGCTTTTTCAGAGTTGGCTGTATCTAGAAAGTGTGATGTTAGGATTAGGGGTAAGTGATTACTAAGCTAGTCTCCTCACTGGCTCGGCACCCACCCTAAGTTGTGTAACCTATATAAAATATAAAAGGGTCAGAAGGAAGCTGTTATTTTCCATTGCAGCTCAATAGCTTCTGTCTTCAGTCTTCTGCCCACCACGAGCTGTTTCTCCTCTGCAGTGCCTCTCAGCCCTACCACCCTGCCTTAGAGTCCATAGATTGTGGATTGAAACCTCTATGTACCCAAAACCCAAATAAACATTTTTACCTTTAAATTTGGGTGTTGGTAATTTTGTCTCAGCAATGAGAAAAAGAACCCAGACAACCGTGATAATGTGGCCACTCAGGTTCGTTATGAAAATGCCTATTGATGATAACGTAAAAAGACCATCAGTGGGGTTTCTACAGACCTTACGGAAAGGTGCAGAAAGTGATCAATACCTTAATAAGATATTGATCACTACTATTCAATAGTATTCTTGGGAGAATTAGTAGTTAAGTTTGAAATCTATCCCAGCTTCTATGCTGGACAAACATGTTTCCAGCTACATTACCTTGTCCTTGCTCAAGTCATGCCTTACAGCAGTCACTGTGCCCCTCTGTCAACCAGAGGGTTCTGGAGAATTTAGATTTCCAGAACCTGCCTTACAGAGCAGGTGTTCTCGTCTTCACTAGAGAATCTGTGAAATAGGCATGGTAGAAACCAACCTCAAGTTTTAAGACTTAGTGCACACAACTTCAGGCCTCTCTGGCCAACACACAGTCATGTGGGATCCTGCGGCTTTCGAGGCAGGTCTTTCCAAATAGCCACTGGTACATTCAAGCCCTCCTTAAAAAAAAAAATTATTTTAATTTAATTTTGGTATTATTGAATGTGGTATCTGTACCTTTTGGAGCTGTAGCCAACATAGCAGCTGGCAAAAAAGGTTGAGGAACTCACAATGACTTCTAAAAGTTCTCATCCCAGAGAAGATATCCGCTTTTGGCCAACATAAACTTATCCTCCCAAAGTAAGTGAATGGCAGCTGGGAGATGATGGGAAGCAGGCCGACTGCGTGGTGAGATCCAAAGCTTCCACGTGCCACCTCGGAGCCTCTGGAGTGGAGTCGGACAATTCCCAGATTCATCTTTTCTCAACACATCAAGCTCAAACCAAGAGCAGCCTGCATGCTGGAGGATCACTGGAAGAGACTGCAGGAGTCACCTAGTGAAAGCCAACACAGACAACCTTTCATCTTTTAATCTGGTGACATTTCAAGGTTCATTTCATTGCCATGAAATGGCCCATCCTTTTTTTTTTTTTTTTTTTTTGTCTTTTTGAGACAGGGTCTTGCTATGCAGTTCAGGCTGGCCTTGAGCTCACTTTTGTAGCCCAGGCTGGTCTCGAACTTACACTGATCCTCCTGCCTCAGCCTCCCTAGTGCTGGGATTACAGGCGTATGTCACCATGCCCAGCTGGCCCATCCTATTTGAACAATGCACGCTACCAGTGTATCCTCAAACGATTCCTCAGATTTGTCATAATTCTTCAATACAATTTTGGCTTCACACTGATTCTATACTTCGTCCTGGCAATTCTGAGTTCAGTGTTTTCCAATGTTTTAATATATTTATATAAATATACATTCTGATCATTGAAGAGAAGCAAGAAAAGAATCCATCTATCAGCAACTCTTAGTGAGTATAATAATATAAATACAGCTCATCAAAATTTGTCATGCTACATAAATATGACAATATGAAAATGTATCACTTGCTTTTTGATTATTGCTGTTACTGATTTGAGAGGAAATTCTTAGGAGGATAAAAAAATAACATACAATAGCTGAATTAGTGATTCTGATAGTGTGGCAAAATGGCAAAAGAACACGTGCTTGTACGAAGAACCTTAAATATCATTGTTCAAGTATAACTTGTTTTGGGGTTTCATTTCACTAAGCCATTAATCATGGCTTACCCTGCCCATATACTTCATCCAATTAAATTCCTTTAGTCACCCAAAGTGAATGAGTTTGTGACTCCTCAGGAGTAATTCCAGGAAAGGTGGCATCAGTGGTAACAGTATCCTATGTCATGCCCCGTATCACATGTCCTTTCCAGTAATCCTCAGCCATTGACAGGTTTGTAGTACTTCTTGAAGAACCCAAGATTCCATAA
The DNA here is from genome assembly GCA_004027025.1 of Myocastor coypus. Lineage (NCBI taxonomy): Eukaryota > Metazoa > Chordata > Mammalia > Rodentia > Myocastoridae > Myocastor > Myocastor coypus. The sequence goes on from PVJA010001290.1 coordinate 60,324, forward strand.
CACGTTTTATTTTTGTCAAATTTTTGTTCAAATTTTTGTGCTAGATCCCTTAGCAATTGAAGAGTTTAGAGTAATAATTTGGTTTTCCCTTTCACTTACAAAAATTTTAAACTATATTTAAATATATGGATACAGCTACAAGATCAGAGTCATCAGCTGCAATAATATTATAGAAACTGTACCCTAAGAATAGGAATATTTCAGCTAACCTCAGCACCATGCCTAGATTTTACAAACTATCTAGGCGCTGGACTATGGTGAAGCAATGAAGTGTTTCCTTCCTTGGGTGTCACATGTGTTACTCACGTAGCGTAAGCTTTTTCCCAGTTTTCCAAGTGTCAGGTCAGGCTTTCTCACTGCAGGTGAAACAGCATTTTGGTTTCTTCAATGACTAACTAAAGAGAGAGGGTTTGCCTAATGCTTATCTTGGCTAATTCTTTTTAAGGGCATTGATTCCAATACTTGCTTTTCTGTGAGCAAATGACTAGGAAAATGGTATCTGGGAAACTTCCAAAGCTAATAACGTGAGCCTCAAGATCCTGGTAATGTCAGAGTGGGCTTTTTAGAATATTAAGCCCAAATGACACCACCAACTTCTTGATTTAAATATAACAGAACTTAGAGACAGCATTGTTGGGAAGGACCATTTTCCCAGTTAATCATTACATATTTAATATTATGATAAAGTTGTCAGATTTTTCATGCCAATATATATCAAGCTAATACTTGTAATAGGAGTCAGCATCTTTAATGTTTCTTTATTACTTTTGATTTTCTTTTCAAGTACATATTCATAACAAAACAATACACTGAAAACTGAAAAGATCTCATAAAATGGTAAAGCAGACATGATAATTTACAGCTAGAGGTCTATGGAACAATAAACTTTAATTTTTTCCATAGTGGATATAACATAAATACTCATTCAGAAAAATTTCAAATACAAGGAAGTTTAACGGGAAGATTAAGCCCAATGATGTAGGTTAACTGGAGAATCTGCCAGAATCCTGTCAGAATAAGGAGTAGAATGTTCAAATTGTATACCTGATGGAGTTTTAGTAGAGAATTTTTTTTTTAATGTGTAGGGTGTGCCTTTCTGAAAACATGGCATGTGGTGGTATAGCTAAAGAAGAAAAACAGCAAAAGAGTTCCTACATCCCCTGTGATACAGAGAAGGGAGAGAAGAGAGCTACTAGCACTCAGACAGAGAGCAGCTCTGTGGAGAATGCCATTAAAGAACCATCACAACTGCTCCTATCTTTCACTGGTGAAACTAACAGAAGCTAACAGAACAGGAACAATTTTCCAGAACAGAACAAAAGAAAAATGTGTAAAATTAATCTGAGAAAGAAGAAAAAGAAATGCCTAGTTCAATTACTGTATCACTAAGTAAGAGAAAGAGATTTAGATGACATAGCTGGTCTTTGACTGAGCTGGATTTTATATATACTTTTTGATGTTACAGAATGTTTCTTTCTTATTTCCCTCATACCCCTGAATTGTTTGTGTGTGTGGATACATATGGGTGCTTTCTCATTCTGAGAATAACTGGTGAGAAGATTTTAGAGAATCCAACAAATCAGAGAAGGGGTAGAATAACCTTCATCCCCTACAGGTTTTGCTGGATTCAATGTGAGACACTATAAAGAAACTCATCTGAGAAATCATAGCCCTGAGGAGAGACTTTAGAGCCCCCATGACAAAATGAAGAATTAGAGTAGGTATTCTCCCTGTGCCTGCTCGGAATCCAGGACCATGCTGACAACTCCCAGGCCTAAAACTGTCAAAACATCTAGAAATCACCACTGGTACAATGCCTGAACTGACGATGGTGAGTAGAGTGGTGAGGCTTCTGCAGATGGCTTGATAGACAGTGGAATGAATGCATAAATAAGAATGGGTGGCAAGGAAGACTAGGGAAGACCTTTTACTGTTCTGGTAGTACTTACCAGCCATCTCTGCAAGAAAGAGAGAAAGATCTGGTGCGTAGTGTTTCCGACATTTGCAATTTTAATGGGCAGTGAACACAAAATCAGAAAGAGATCCACAGATTGGGCTTGGAACGGAATTGGGAAGAAGTCCTTGCAGTCCAGCACTGGCTGCAGACTCCGTACAAACTTTGTAGCTGATTGCTGTGCAAGGTACGGGACAGACCTGGTCCTTTGGTGATCTCACTCTTGAAGAGCCAGTACTTGATAGCAATAAAAGGGTAACATAATTGCTGCCATGCTAATTTAAGAATAAAGATGAAATATGTCTTTTTTGAATATTCTCAGGCCAGAAAGATATAAAATGGAAAAGATGAATGCTATATCATAAATATATGAATTGGTGAAGGTATGCTGATCACCTTAGTGTATGGCATAAACAGGAATATAAATAGGGTGGGCTGATTCAGTTTCTAACACAAATACAAATGATCACTATTCATTTATTTCCTTTGCTACTTTGCAATTAATTGTATTTCTTCCAACTTAACTTGGATCATTTCCTTGTTTTGAGTTGGCCTCAATGGCTCATCTATACTTGGTATAATTGTCCCTTCAACTTCCCTGGAATTTCCCAGAATACTGAGTGATACCTGGCTTGACTCAGTTACCTCAAATTTGCATAAGTGACAGCATATGAATAGCCTAAGCTCTGTCTTTTGTTTTCTGGATTGGCTGTTGTTCCCAGCTACAAATAGAGTCACCTACCTTGATTCACACCTCCGAAATTACCTTCAGACTAAGCCACACCCACTGAGTTGACTCTGTGGCAGGTTGCTGGAACTCAGCAGTAGTCACTTGTGTGAGGTAAATTATGACATATGGCATTTAGGCAGCTGTTAAATGCTAGCCACTGTTTCAGAAGTGCAATACAGACAAAACAACTCGTCTACACAATCCTGCATCCTTTTATCATTTCTTGTCTCTTTCATGTTCTCCAATGCAGCAAAAGCTATACAAGCAGTTATACATATCTCTGGATCCTAATTCGATATTTAGGATGTATGTCTACAGGGTGTTCATGGTCTCATTACTAGATTGGACTCGTAGTGATCCACCTGTATACAGCCTCCTAAGAGCTGGGATTCCAGGTGTGCACCACCATGCTCAGATTCAATTGCCATCACAGCACGCCCCTGGGGCGGGGTTGGCACGGCAGTCCCCAAGGATCGAGCCCTCAGCCCCTGCACCTGTGTGCAATCTTATATCAAAAATGTACACTTTACCAATAGGAAGAAAGCAGGCACACAAACAATACTGCTAGAAGCAGGAGGGCAGGAGGTGGTGCGGCATATGAGAAAAAGAATCATAAAGAAGAGAGAAGGAAGAAAAGAGTTTTCTCTGGAGAATCATGACAAAGAGACCTCTGCAGGGTGGCCAGGCCCCCAGTGGGGGTGAGGAAGTGAGGAGTGTCAGGTAGAAAGAGAGCCTGAGATGCATAAAAGCACAGAAAACAAGCTGTTTAACCAGAAGGTGGGGCCCGGAAGGATGGCTCAGTGGTCTAAAGCGCCTGCTTAGGAAAGCTTAGGTGGCTGCAGGGACCGCAGTTCGATCCCCGGCAACACATGCTGCGCCAGCCCTGCCCTCGGGGCAGGCTGAGCCGGCCATAAAAATAAATAAATAAACAAAAGTTCTGAAACAAGAAAAAAAATTAACCAGAAGGTATGGCTTGTGATGAAGTATAACAGAAGAAAGCGGTACTGAACAGTTATCCAGTCCTGGGTAATTAATGTCCAAACTGATTAAAGGTGCTTGATCAGAAACCCTGAGTCACTCACTCATCAGGACATTTCGTATGGCAGCAGCACATAATACAGATGGAGAACGGGCAACAGCTACTAGAGCAGGAAAAGCCTATTGATGACGCGTGCAAACACAGCAGAGCAAGAGAAGTCAGATTCTAGACAACGGTAGGCTCAATGAGAATAGAGAAAGGGCTCAGACAATAACAGCAATGGAAGAATTAAAATTATAAGCAAAGGCCTGCCTACGGGCCTGTCTGGAAGGCCCCCCCTGAACCAGGCCCACGGTCTGTGTGTCCAGCAGACCCAATAACAGAGCACTTCTTCCTTTATACACCTCTGTCTTTTCTGCCTTTGTGTACCTGATGGCCTTGCAATGTAACTTAAAATGCATCAGGACATTTCTCCTTTTGTATAACCCATGCTTTGTATAACTGATGGCCCAGTGATATAATATGAAACACCGGTATTCCCTTAGTAACCCATGATGTCATCCAACCCTCCAATCATAGGTGCCAAACCTGTCTTTGTGCCTCCCATTCACTTCCTTTTCCAGCCCTGAAGCCCTGCCATGTGGGGCTCTGACTCTTTTGGAGAAATCCTAGGGAGAAGCCCACCAGTGTAGTAAAGTGCCTGATAAACCTGCTCACTTCTGTGTGCTCCTGTGCTTGGTCTGTTTTCTGCAATTATAGTAATTAACATATATTGAATATGCACTATGTCGTCAATGTGGGAAGAGCTCTCCATGGTTTATGGATGATCTCTCCTTTGTCTTTTTATACTTATTTATTTATTTTTATTATGTCTTGCTCGGCCTGCCCTGGGGGTGGGGCTGGCCCAGCATGTGGTGATGGGGATCCAGCCACGGTCCCTGTGGTTGCCTAAGCAGGTGCTTTATGATAGGTTTTCCGCAGTGTTGCAGCAGAGAAACAGGCAGAAGGAAAAAGGGAAAGGGCTTTATTTTCTTGGAGGACGCAGAGAGAATTCAGGGAAGATAAGGAATTCTCTGAATTGGAACAAAGGGAGACTGAGGCTTTTATGGCCTTTTACCAGGGATGGGGTTTGAGGAGGACATTTAGATTTACCTGAGGAGCTGACTGGGGCCTTCCCTGAGGTGGTGGGACAGGTGGAAGGAAATTGCATCCTGGGCTGAGTTGGAGAAGAAGGGGGAGGTGGTCTTTGGGAAGATAAGCTGTTGTTTTAAGGGCTTCAGCCATATTAGATGACCACCATAATGATTTAGCAATTCATACTAGGGCCAGAACCTATCACTTTAGACCACTGAGCCATCTTGCTGGCCTCCTTTCTTCTTTAATCCTTCCATTTTTATTTGTTTGTTTTGGTTTTTTTTCTGTTGTTTGTTTGTTTTTGAGATAGGGTCTTGCTATGCTTTTCAGGCTGACCTTGGACTCACTATGTTGGTGAGGCTAGCTTCGAATTTAGGATGATCCTCCTGCCTCAGCCTCCCAAATACTGGTATTAAAGGTGGTTACCACACACCAGGCTGAAACATTTCTTTTTTAAGCTTGTTTATTTATTCATTTATTTATTTATTTATTTGTTTGTCTGTTTGTTTAGTACCAGGTCTCATGCAGCTCAGACTCATAGAAATCCTCCTGTCTCAGCCTTCCCAGCACTGAGATTACAGGCGTAAGCCACCACATCGGATTTTGGTGGCTAGCTCAGACCCCCCAGAGGCGAGCATAGCATGTGGTACCAGGGATTGGATCAAACCTAGATTCTTGAGCTTGCCAGACAGGTGCTTAGACTGCAGAACTATCTCCCCAGCCCTGAATTGTCTCATTTTATTTTTACTAAATGTATATGCGGTAACATGGAAGGAAGAGAGCTTTGCTTCATGTTTGGGGTCCAGAAACTGCTTTCCCTAACACCAGCAAGAGCTGCGTCATTACCATCCCCACTGCTTCCTCTCGTGTAAAATGTTTCAGGTTGTTTGAAAGAACAAATGAAGTAAAAGGCAAAAAGAACTTCTAAAGATTTTTAAAAAGACAAATTATAAAAACACCATTTCATAGAATAGCTATACTGTAAAACTAAGAATCCAAGTAGTAAAACGATGGCTTATTTAATAATTAAAAATTGATGCAGTAAAGGGCCTTTAACATCTTTAAGATGAATGGTATAAAAAGAAAAGCACTGTAATATACAATAAGGAACAGGGCATGTTTCTACTTTCTATTTGGTCACATGAACATGGGCAATTGATTGTAAAAGTTCTGAGTAAAGTATTTGTTTAGCTCCATGAGTTGATTTCTGCCTACAAAGGAATATTTGTAGTCATGATGTAATCATGATCTATAATTTTCTTTTAATTAAGATGAATTATCATCTCAAAGAAAGAAATTTATAAATATATTTATATTCTTTTATGTATATTTATGTTATGCTCATCTGCTACAATATTATCACTCCTAATTTACTGATTGAAAAAACAGTCTGAAGCCTAGTAGGTTAAGTAACTAATTCCAGGTCACACAATATGCAGAAGCTTCAGAAATTAACACTGATTGTTTATCTTTTTACTTATGCGTATCACAGCCATAAAAATATTATGCTGATTAAGGCAGCAATATGGAATGTTTTGCAGCAGGTAAAATACTGCCTAGTGCAATCAATGCTGGTTGCAAAGTTGAGTGAGAGCAGTGACTAGAACCCACTGAGCCACTGTTCACCACAGTTAAGCTTCACTGGTTCCCTGGAAACAGTCAGACATACTGAGAAAAAGAGAGATAAGAGTGACATTCTTTGGGCTATAGAAAACTAAGACTAAGGGACATAAATAAACTAGAAGGTGTAAAACATCAAGTATTTTAATATATACTGATTTATATGTTTGTGACATATTTGTCTGATTGGTTCATTATTCATCTAATTGTGCAATAATTATATATTTTTATTTCTTTTTTCAAAATGAGCTACTGATCTGTAAGCATGGAATTAGTCCATCAAAAAGGGGTTTTCAATCCCTTTTTCCTTTATATGTTCATGGGAGTTTGACAAAGTTGGAAAGTTAGCATTTGGGTCTCTATTCAGTTCCCAGGCTCCAAATGCTCACCCAGCTCTATGGCTGTGGGAAGAAGATGGTCCCTACTGTACCACAACATGAGGTTCTGCTCCCTGTGTTAGGAACTTTAAAAGTGAACAAACACTGGGCAAAAGTTAATTAGCCAGGCATAAAATCACACTGGAACATTTGTGAAGCTAATAATAAGTCAATTTTCCATATAGAGTACAATGTCCAGGTAACACTTATTTAGATATTTGTTCCCATTCTGAAAAAAAAAATTCAATTGTGTCTGGAGTATTTCCCATGTGATGGATAAAGCTACAGCCTCCAAATGGTATATCCTTGTAGGTAACCTACAGCCATTTTACACTACAGTTTTTAAGACCACTTATAGAATCACATGGAACAAGTTCAATTTCTATTATTGACAATTTCATATGCATTATTCTTTTTAATAAGATAAAAATGTTACCTGAGATTTGTGTGTATTTATATAAAATATTCCTGATTAAAAATTATTTCTATATCACATTTATTATTTCACTACTTTTTTAAAAAGATCTACATCTCTACATATTATTATGAAACTTTAAAGTAATTACCACTATTGTGTGATTTCCATTAGGTGAATAATAAGAAAGATAAATGATATAATAATTTGTGAGATAAGAGTCTAAGCAAATCTTTTCTCTTGGCAATTTGTATATAAAATCATAATTCTAGGTAAAGACAAAAATCATATAAATAATAACAATGAGGAGGAATGAGTAAACTAATATCAACTTTAACATGGTGTTTTGCAATAGAATGCTATTTCAGTGAGATATCTTTGTTAATTAGATTCAGGTATGTAGAAGCATATACAACATATTACCTGGATAGACTATAAAGTTGGCATCATTATTTGTCTTTTGTAGAAGCAAAGAAATTGTGCCATTTGGATGATTGTTTGCTGTATATTTTCATCTACAAATAATAACTGCCTAGAGTTGGCTATGTATACTATTTTATGTTTTAGGACTGATGGAAATTGCTTGTGTATGCAGAGAAGAAATAGAATTTGATAAATTTGAGCTAATTGGAGTCTTTGAGAGCAATCAGTCAATGAAGCATTCTTCCCCTGTCCACGAGCTATTCCAGGTTTGTCTTGTCCTCAGGTAACACTGAACTTGGCCTCCCATGGTGACTCACTTCTTCCTCCATGGGGGCGGTGCTCTGGGCACCTTGCCTTCATCGTTCTATAGTTGCTGCATTTGCCAGTGTTATCAACAGGTATGGAAACATCAGGATGCACCAAAATCAGTGTCATGGTCTACACATACTTGTTTTTGTCTCTGTCATATAGAAGCGACCCTGGGAAATGTTTTCACCCTTACATTGTCCAGTTATGAGTTATCAGCTTCAGATTTCAGTTTAAAGGATGTCTAATGCAACAAACACTGAAGCTGAAGGATAAGAATTATACTTTGTGCAAATGGCTTTGTGAAAATGAAGTACTAAGGCTGGAGCACACCTCCTGCCTGCACCTCTCACAGCCCATTAGAAGGGTCTTTCCCTCCACATATGGCCATCTGCATCATACACTCCCTCATGTGACCCAACTCCTGTACGCTCATCAGTGGCAATGATCTTAGTTTGCTTGAGCTAGAATAAAAATACTTCACAGGCTCGATGTTTCTCATGGCTGTACCTTGGTTTGGTAAATAATAGCAGTCTTCTTTTTCCTGAGAAATATACCAAGCCTCAACTCTTCTTTACAAGATGATATTTTCTTCCTCTATATATTCTCCAGTCCTGTAACTTGGGCAGCATAGACCAACTGAAGAAGGAAGAAAAGATGGGGTTAATTTTAGCAAAAGGAATGAATTCAGCATGACAGAAAGTAATCATGACAGTGTCAGGGTGGAGTTAAGGCCAGGGATGGTGACAGATAAATTTGTTGAAGGAGAACTTGTCAGTAAGAGATTATTCTCCCCTGACTAAAAAGTCTCTTGTGACAGTACCTGAAAATAGTCATACTATGCTGCTCAGAGGACTCCTGAAACTTTGAGAAGGGGAGAGAGAATGTCTCATATTAAAGTAAGTAGAAATGACAGAACTTCCCTGGCATATTGTTAAGGAAGAAATCAGAAGTATCTCAGAAGTGAGCATGCTGGGAATGATTGCATCACGTGATGCTGGAGAGCCTACCACCAGCTATGATTTTTGGGTGGCTGGGGACCGCCCTCATCTCTAAGCTGACAAGTAATGTGTTGGTGATGAAAGGGCAAGTGTAGGTGAGAAGATGGTAGACAACCTTGTCAGAAGACTGAGCTCTCTCCTGTCAGTGGTAACGGTAGGACTCCAGAGCACCATGGGTCAGGTGCCAGTATGCACCCATTGGAGTTGAGGGACAGGAACTGTTCACCCAGGTGTTTTCTGAAGAAAAATAGAAAGCCTAGTAGCATAGCTTCATATGCATAATAAAAATGATTAGTCCTTTTTGAGCAGATGCCTCCGGTCATCACTGCCCAGGAAACAACTTTAAAAAGCTAAAGTAATCCTAAGACTCACAGAAAGACCCCAGAGTGCTGTAGCGCTCATGTGTATACTGATGACTTTACGTATTTGTCATATATTTTGGTAATAAATCAGCAAGTACGTTGGATGTAGCACATTTTCTTTATCTGGGCTAATTTTGCCAAAAGGTATTTCTGAAATACTTTTTGTGCCTTCATTCTGTGTGAGTACTACTCTGTTTCAGGGTTTCAGGGAAGCCTCCACTGGGGAACCCATCTCTTGGTAGTCATCACTTCCCCCAAAGAGTGATCCCATTTATGTACCATTCCCTATATGTAATCTTCCACAGTTGTTATGTTTAAATGGAAGTTTCAGTTTTTCCAACTAGATTTGTAGATCATTGCAAATAGAATTAATATCTTACACTTTAGTACATAGTATGATGATTTATGATTATAAAGTTATTTAATTAGATTTTCCCTTAGCACATTTAATTTCTTTTATTGAATTTAAGTCATGCTTGTCTGCCACTGATTATCAAATTGCAGGCATTATGACAGTCATATATTTATCTGGGATTCTTAATTGACTGTGTTACTTGAAATCCTTAAGATAATCTTAAGTCATTCGGGGGCCTAACAAGGAATGGTTAATAAATTAATCAAACAGATATACATATACATACATATATACATATATATACACAAACACATATAGATATATAAAAGTCAATTTTTGAAAGCTGAAATTATTGTTCAATATTAAGTAAGTAAAAGAAAAATCAGTTTCTACTAAAGAACAGTCTAGCAATTTAGGTCTTTTTATTGTCATCTATAATTTTATGAAGAATGAAAAGTCACAGACGCTATCATGGGACTATCTATAAGTCATTTTGTGAAAATGAGAATAGGAAGGGCTGATTTGTACTCAATTTATGAGGATATCATGACCCAGAGAGACAGAAGCAAAGACTATTGAGATTTCTCTACCAGATGACAAATTTAGTACCACAGTTTAGGAATGAAAAATATTGCTTTCCAAATTATCAGTAAGCAGAAAAAGCAACAGACACATGGAATGGAAAACAGAAAAATAGAAGCATATATATGTATATTTTCTTCCATGTTCATAAACATGCAAATAATATAAAAATAAGAAAAGAATGAAAGAGAATACAGCCTTTGAGATTTTCAAGTTGGTCACCTCCAGATAAGACTAAAAACAAAAAGATATACTTGCCTTCAGCTTCTTTATTAAAATCAGACACTCTCTCCTTGACTGTAGCATTATTTCCTCATAATTATTCTTTTAACATTAATTGATTAATCTGAGACTTACTGCAAAGAACATTCATTCAACTCTCTTACTGTATTGAAATGTAATTTTTTGGTTCAAACATTAAATGTTAAGAACGAAGTTTTCTATTTAAATAATGATGCCTTTATTTCAAATTTTATTTACTTTTTTATTTTATGGTTATTATAGCAAACACACAAAAATAATAGCTTTGCTGCTGTTAGAAAATATAGAAATTCTTATTAGCTCATATATTCTTTAACATCATTTTATTAACCTTAAAACATATACTATCATTTTTCATATCTTTCCATGAATTCAAGAAAGTTCAGCGACATTATTTTTGTGACGGATGCAGGAACAAGGACAGAACCATGTGCTCAAGGATTTCTGCAGTAAATAGTCAAAAACAATCCCAACCAATAAACCACAGGGCTGTGTGTGTGTGGCGTGGGGAGAGTGCATCTGTGCTTGTATGTCTAATTTTTTCTCTCATTTGTTTATTTATTTACTTATTTTTATGGCCGTCTCAGCCTGCCCTGAGGGCAGGGCTGGCATTGCATGTGGTGCAGGGATTCGAACCGCGGTCCTTGCAACTGCCTAAGCTTTCCTAAGCAGGCGCTTTAGACCACTGAGCCATCCTGCTGGGCCTGTGTATGTATAATTTTATTTCCCTGGTTTACCTTACTTTGTTAAGTTAATGAAACATGAAGTTTATCTAATGATAATCTGGAAAAAAATGAGATAGACTTCAACTTGAAATAAAGTTCTATAGGAAAGAAGCAGGTACTTGGATTCGGTAAGCTGGATTTTTCTAAGTGTAGTCTGTAGGGACTAACTGCTCAGAATTTAAAGCCTTTGCGCCCTCATTTAGCAGCATGAGATGTTCAGAAATTACATAACCTTCAGGAGCCTGATGGGAAGCAGGGTAAGAGTGGTAATCACTTTACAAAGCTGTTATAAGAATTGTCTTTGGAAATGGGTGTTATAAACCTTTGCCTAATGTTCTACAGTGTTTGAGTAATACATGTTTTCTTCTACCTTTATGACTTCAGATGCAATAAAGCAAAGCTGGGTGACAGAAAAACTGCAAAAGTTGATTTTAGATGGAGAAAAGTATTTCTTTGTGGAAAATATTCAGGCTTTACATATAAGATATGTAGCAAATGAAGTGAGAAATATATAGATGGATTGGAAACAATTTGATTCTAGCTTTATATTTTTGTCCCGTCATCATTTTATTTTGTAAATTGTAGATTTATTTTATAATGGCGGTGCTGTAAAACTGGGTTATAATATTAATTTTGTTGAAGATCCATTTAGTCTTCCTAACTACTCCTAAGTGTTATCTAATGGTCTTCTTAATTTTTATTCAGTATTTGAAATTAGGATATAATTAACAATAGTCATAGCTCTATTTATTTATACTGGAGTTCATGTAAAATGAGTTTCAGTATGAATATGTTCTCTTGTACCTTCCTGTGAAGAAAATAAAGGAGTAGTCTTTGTATTCAAAAGTAATGGGCAATATAAAAATAGCCAGACTCTCTATAAAAATGAGCAACCCCTGAATTCACATTGTACATGTCACGGCTCACCAAGATACTCTTTCCTTAATAAGATGTTCAAGATCCCGGCCAACAGATGACTGGTGTTTGCATTACATGTGTGCTGTATTTTTCCCTTGATTGACTAGCATGGCCCCACCCTGAGGAGCCAGTCATAGCAGGTTCTAGTTTCTGTACCTAGAATATGCTCCACCTCTTGCTCAGCTAAGGTACCTGTAGGGTTCATGACAGCTGAGGTAACTGTCTACAATCCATCTACGTCCAGAAAGTACTTTCAGGCTGACACTCCCTGTGTTTTCACACGGGTTTTGCATAGACTGAAAAGAACTCATGTCATCCTGTCAGGAACCATGAATTGTGCTGAAGGACATAGGATTTTTCCAGAAATGTGTTAACTACATTTCTTCTCCATTTGAAGCCCCACTGAAACAGGGGGCAGTGACCACATTCAGGAGAGAGAAATACTCTTTCAGTAGCTCATCTAGAATGTTCTAATCTCACTTCAACTCGAAATGCTGAGCTCCTGGAAGATTTTGTTGTTGTTTTCGTTCTCAGTTTATGATCTTCAAAAGAAATGCAGTGATCATTAGATATTTTTCCCAGAGGAACAGGCAAAAATTAGGCAACTACATGCCTTTGTTTCTCATCCCTTTTATTTTAAGGACAATGAAGAAATCAAGCTGCCTCACTACGTCATCACCGAGCTTTACTTTGGCTCTCAGGTATGAAAGATGAAGGAACAAAAGATTTTACAAGGAAAGAAACTTTTCAAAAGTATAGACAGCCTATGAGTGTTAATTTCAGAATAGCTGGCTTTTCCAGAATCATACAGGAAATTGAGTAATGATACAGTAAGAAGGAAAAATATATTTTTGAGGTTCTCACACCCACCTACATGGGAGATCAAAGCAGATTCCTATAGTTTGACAGTCTATGACAGTGGAATTATAGGTAGAGGAGTTCATGAGGTTATTTCCTGATTTAAAATGTAGCTGCCTATAGGCTCAAGGATACAAGGTTCTTGCCTCTCAATTGTGGTTTGATTGGCAATAAATAAATTTATTTGCTGGGTAGAAGCTTTAGATAATTTTATGCTGTCAGATAAATAAATTAAAATCAGCAGCAGGCACTAGTGTCATCTATAGTCCTCTGCAGTCAGAGGCTAAAGAACTGTATTCAAATCCCAACTCCTGAATTGACTATTACCGATTTCAGCTCATCTCAGTCCACTGGGCCTCAAGGGGTTACATTACCTTTCCCAACTATGGGACTGATATGATGCAATAAATATGTGGGAGAGACTTTTCTTCTCTCAATTCTACAGTATTGGGGTTTGAATCCAGACTCTCACACATGTCAAACATGCACCCAAGCACTACACGCGCACCCTCCCCACCCCAGCCATTTTATTTATTTATTTATTTATTTATTTATTCATTCATTCATTCATTCATTCATTCATTTTTATTATTATATTTTATAATAATACATTGCATAATGTTGTCTTCATCATAGTTGTTCAGAGTACAAGATGCAGACATGATTTCTTATCTAAACGTCATTAGTATAGACCTTTCTTTTCATTGCACAAGAAGAAAGTAGTTGTATATATAGTCCAATAGCCCATAACAGTAGTGGATTATCAGCTCATCTGGCATTATCGGGGGCTGATGACTTGAGCCTTTTACAACTCAGCATATTAATATGGCTTTCCTTTTAATACTTCGTGGTTAGACTTTTCTGCTGGATGGTTAAGACCAAGGTAAAGCCAGACCTATGTTACAAAGCCATGTAACTTTTGTATTTGACAAGGTCAATCAGGTCCCCTCAGGATTTATCCTGGTACCATGTACTGCAGTTTGCAAAACTTTTGTCAAAGTCAGCCATCTGGAAGAATCATGGCCATTGTTTGACCATTTTGCTCTCTATGGAAGCCTAAGAGAATGTCTGAAACAGGATCAATCTCAGTTTCTTATTGAGGCCTGAAACTTTCAAACCTTCTACTGCCAGAGCAAAAAACTGTGAGTGTTATTTCACTTTTGACTTAGGTAGAAAATAGAATTTCACTTCTTTACCTTGGAATGTAAATGCTTTATAGTTTCCAGGGGCTGTGGTGCATGCCTATAATACCAGCCACTTATAAATCTGAGGTAAGAGGGTCATAAGTTCAAGGCCAGCCTGGGCAACTCTGAGTTCTATTCGCAGCTCTGAAAACAGTTCCAAAAAGATCTTGTAATTTAGTGTTTGAGAAGAAAACAGCCTAAAAGTTTCTGGGTCTTGGTGTGATTTTGTAGCACTTCATGAGTCAGGCAATCAGAAGATCAAGACCTAGGTGACTAATGGTAGGGTGCAGCAATGTAGTTCTGAGTGGAAAAATAAACATACATTTGTAGGTACACAAAATTCATTCAGAAGTATAGCAGTTTCCAGCACTTTTGAGATGTCTTTGCTATAGTGAATTGTTAAAAACAATTGTTAATTATTTGAAGTTTTAGTGTATTTTCCAAATTATGTGAATTTCAGTTGCACAGTAGCCATGAGTAGATGAATTGACTTCATCAGTATTCGCTTTATTGAGTGGCTATTTTCAAGAAATCAACTATGAACAAGGGCTGGCAGACTGTGGAGAAGAAGGAATGCTTCTTGCTGCTAGTGGGAAAATAGACTGGTGAAGCCACAGTGAAAATCAGTGTAGAGATTCCTCAAAAATAAATAAATAAATAAATAAATAAATAAAACAGGAGTAGAAATTCCATGTAAGGCATTGTACCACAGTGACACATGCATACCCCTATTTATAGCAGCACAGTCTGTGACAGTTAAATTTTAGAAATAACCCAAATGTCCATCAGCTGATAAGTAGATAATAAAGATTTAATTTTGATACAATAGAATTCCACTCAACCATAAAGAAGGGCAAGCTTGAAATATAGCCAAATGGAAGAACTTTAAGACCATGCTTTTAAATTAAAAAAAAATTGTACCTATATGTGTAAATATAGCATTGTCTTTCTGATATGAGAAACTAACTTAAAGTGCAAACAAGAACCAAAATGTGTCATATACATTGTCAAATAGGAAGAAATTGCTCAAATGGAAAGGAAAACTAGAGTAGGGAAGGGGGAAAGGAAGGAAGGGAAAAGAAGACAATGAAAAAAGAGATAAAATATAAAAAAAGCTTTGTAAATAAGGGGGAGGAGGGGCTAAAAAGAGGGAGGGGATTAGAAAAAAAGGAATCAGTAAATATCATGAAGTGGAGCCAATTTTTTGATGAATGCAATCATTATGTGAACCTAAATTGTATTGACAAACTTAATGACAAATTTTCCTTTACTGTTTTTGGTGGTATCTCTGTAGCACTGTTCAGCACAATGCTAAGGAGCATCTATTCAAGGACCCTCGAAGGGCAGGCACAGTGTGATTGCCATGGTCCTTGTGATCCAGGCCCAGTGAAAGAGGCAGATACTTCAGCAAGTTTAAACATCTCCAAAGTTAAATGCCACCACTTTTCGCAGAGTCAAACTATTCAGCAATGTAAGCTATTGTTATCTAGGAATCTCAGCACTGAGTGAATGATAACTGTGCAGCACACACACACACACACACACACACACACACACACACACAAATATACATACGTTTATGTGTCCATTCTACAGCAGAATAGATCAAGCTCAGTTTTATGACTTGTGTGATTATGCCTGTCACCGGAAGTGTGGCATGTCTTCTGTAGTGGAGGGGAACCACTCCAGTAAGAACCTAACAAATAAGACTTGCTTACACCTGAAAAGTTCCAGCAGTGAGTTTGGGACAGTTGCTATTTACCCTCTTGTTCAAAGTTCAAGTTTGTCTGTGGGATTTCAACGCATATATGGGTATACAGTAGAGGCTGGGATCTGTTGAGTTTCAGTCTTAAACCACAAGTAGCAGCTATTCAACCCTAAACAAGTGGTATGACATCATTCCTGCATTATCTGCCTACCTGAACACAATGCCCTACAGTTTCATGATTCAGAGTTTCAGTGTCATGGGTATAGAAAAGTTGCTGATTGATTGGGGATGTATTTTGTCTTAGCAGTAGCAAAAGAATTAAAGAAACAAAGAGTTAATTCAGTTTACCAAGAGGTCTGAGTTCCCTCTCACCAATCTGATATCAAATAACTCTGGGAAGTCTCAAAGTACTTTAATAACATGTCCACATCAGGACTTCTTTCTTTTTTTAGATAAGGTCACCCAGGGTGGCCTTAGACTCAGGTAAATCTTCTTGCGTCAGCCTCCCAAGAGCGGAGATTACAGGCATGTACCTCCATGCATGGCTTAGCAGGGCTCCCTTTCTCATTGGTGTCCTAATTTAGCTTCACATTCAATATGATCCTGTCTGCAAACTCCCACCTTCTACTTAGTTTTTAAAATTATATTCAAGTGATAGCAATTTTTCCTCACAATGAGAATATTGTCAGTTCCATTCTTTTCACCAAAATGTTTGTTAATAGCATGTAACCACAGCTTATTAAATAAGAAATTTATTCACCATTATGTCATCATGTCCTTATCTATAAAAGATTTAGATTTCAGTTGACAAAAGAAGGATTGTGGAACTGTGGAAGGTAGAAATTGAAACTAGATGTGACTTCCCAGGATGCATTTCCAGTATCTGTTGGCCAACCATGGAAATTGCTTGCCTGTAAGGGCAGTCCTCCAATACCTCCCAGGAAATGTAATCAGCTCTTTAAGTATGAGGGCATACTAGAATGTCCTAGCTGATTCCTGTACAAATAAGCTCACTCTACTGTATGAATACATCATCCTTCATTATTTATTTAAGCAATATTTATTAATTGCCTACAGAAGACAGGCACTGTACTAGGAAATGGAACAAATCAAATACAAATAAATTGATATGCAACAATAAGCAGTCTGTAGGAGGAGATAATATCGAACACATTGGAAGATAAGCTCACAAGTAACTATATATTCATACCAAAGTCACTACATAGAACTTTAGTACCATCTTCCTCTTAAGTCATAATTATATGTTTGAATTTCTGTTTTCTAATTCTATCTAGGATTGCTTGAATAACAATTAGTTCAAGTACCTATTATGTGTTCAAATCAATGTCAGGCAAACCTGTCTGAGATCAAACATTGTCACTGGATTCAATTTTCTCTCAGGAAAACAAGCTGAAATTCTGTGGATTTCACTACACCAGTAATAATTTTGTTAATGACAGTTCTGTGGTTTGAACAAAAATGGAATTAGAAAAATTAAATATTATGAAGGAACTTCTAAGGCGATGGAAGTATAAACATTATGCCCGCTCAACAGTTAAAAGACCGAAACACTTTGTCAGAGAGTACAGAGTAGAGATTACTCTTGGACTTCAAAAGCACAAAGACTAATGAAAATGAGGGCTATTTTTACTGGGCATGGGATGAACAAATTGTACAAATTGAAATCTGAAGTATTTGTAGAGAAATGAACTTTTCTAGGGTAACAACGCACTTAGATCTCAACACATAGACTAGAAGAGGAGAGGAAGCCATGTTTGTAGCTCTTAACAGAAGATTGAGAAAGGGAAAAAAAAAAGCAATAATGTTTAAGTAATGTGCTATCACTTTATTTTTATATCTTTTAAGAGAATAAAGCAAGAGATAAAACTCACATTCTCACTTCATAAACTTTGTATTCGTTTTTTTTCTTCGAAATAAAATTGGGAAGAATGCTTGCCTGAAACATGATTCACTTGAAGATAGTTATAGGATTAGAAGAATAGGCTCCAAATGAACTTTGTAGCTGCTTAAATGTGTCATTTACGGGAAGAATTACAGGGCCAGGCAAATAGTTCAGCAGATTAAAGTGCCTGCAAACAGGTACAAAGCCCAGAGGTTTGATCCTTGTGTTTGCCATGCTGGCCCTGCCCCGGGCTTGTGAGATGGCAAATGAGAGTGGGTGTGGTCATGTGTGCTTGTAATCCCAGCTCTTGGGAGGATATAAACAGGCGAATCACTACAAGTCCGATCTAGTAGTGAGATCCTGAACATCCTGTAGACTCTACCCTAAAATACAATAAATAAATAAATAAATAAAATAAATAAATAAATAAGTAGTAAGAATGATTTGTTTTACTATTCATGTGTTTCCTGTGTTTCTACACAGATGTGATACACACATAGTCAGAAAGATAAATGCATTTGTATTTTATTCCATACATATAGTGCTTCCCTGGAGTTATAAAATTCCTCTGTATCTTTGTGATGCATGCACAAGAAAGAGAATGAGTACTTTTGGCAGTAAAGAACTGATGAGCAATTCCTCCACTTGGGATGCAAGCATGCCACTGACAAGTTCTCTTCGCTACTACATCGTCCAGTAGTTGTTTCATGTTCAAGTTGGACCTGGAGCTTCAGACCTCCTCAGAAAAGCAAAGTTGCCAGACCAGTGTCTTTTTGATGGCTTAATTTATTTCTGTGCCTGGTAAAAATAGCTGGAATATTAATTTTTCTGTTGAACTGCTCAGGTCTCTTGAGAACCTCAGCTGGTGTCCTTTGCACTTCATTTTGTCTCAGAAGATTTGCTTTCCTCTTCAGCACGGGTGTCTTTGCAATATTAAACCTTTGCAATTCATGCATCTGTAATTTAATTTTCTCTAGATATAAATTTTGCCTTTCAGACAACTAAATTAAAACTCTTGAGTGTTCACATATTGCATATAAACAAACGATATTCTTTGTAGTGGGGGATACTTCCTATCTTGGAATGTGACTGTAGTCATCCTTGTTCAGTTTTTAATTTTGTTTTTCTTAAAGAGGACGTAACTTAAGTGATTTTTTTTCTTTTCTTTTCTTTTCTTTTTTTTTTTTTTTTTTTTTTTTTTTTTTTTTTTTTTTTTTTTTTTTTTTTTTTTTTTTTTTTTTTTTTTTTTTTTTTTTTTTTTTTTTTTTGCATCCAGGTGTATGCAGACATTTATACAGTGCCTTATAAAGTGAAAGTTTGTATTTAATGAGGAGGCACTTCACACTGTACTTTTTGGTGTTTTTTGGACAAGTTGCATTTAGCTCTATCCTGAAGCTGTTCATTTTTAACAAATAAAGTGTAACAGGTTTCACATAAAAAAAGGAATGATACGGAAAAATCAATTTTATTAGAAGAACAGAAAAGTTTTCATTGAAAGGATGCTGAATAATAATCTCGGGTAATATATGAAAATAAAAAGGCAAGGAAGTAAATTTGATATCAAGAACAGAGTTTTTAATAGAATAATGTTATATTTATTTCTTTAACTAAGCAAATGCATTTGGTCTATATGTTTCTTCATTTAAAGGCTATCTAAATGAAATACATATATCAGTCTTCTGAGAATTGGGGCAGTTCTTTGTAGTCTCTAGGAGCTAGGTCAAGCTTTCTTTTGGAGTCTTCAGTGACACTGCCATCCTGCACTCCTGCACTGCCAGCCACCTGAACCCAGCCCCCACCTGCCCACGCTGACTGACCCAGGCCTGTGCCCAGGCTGGAACTGTCCACCAGCATGTGCCAGCCATGCTGGCAGCCACTGGAAATCTTCAGTGACACATATTCTTTAAAGTTATAACTACAAATGGTTCAGTAAATAAGGCATTGATGCAAGTATGGAGTCCAAGAACTGAACTAAACATATATCTCAGATTCAGATGAGAATGATGATTCTGGCTTTTTTTTTTTTCAGTACTGGGGATTGAACTCAAGACCTTGTGCTTGCAAGGCAAGTGCTTATTCTACTTAATTATCTCTTCAACCCCTGATTCTTTTCTAAAATGTAGAAGTATGAAAGTCCTCAGTACTTGTGGTCTTTATCATCATCATGTATGTATATATTTGCCAGTTCAGCCCACCTTCAGGGTGGGTCTGGGCCACATGTGGTATCAGGAATCAAACCGTGGTTCCCTATGCCTGCCTAAGGTTGCTTAAGCAGGCACTTTAGACTGCTGAGCTATCTCACCAGCTCTAGAGTCTTTATCACTATTAAGAGCTTTATAGAAATTTGGCTATAAAGATTAAACCTCCATTTTGTGCTAAGGACCAAAGACTATAAACCTTAACTATAACTCCTCGTCCCTCTGACTATAAAATGACTTTTAAGCAATAAGGTCAATTTTCAAAGCAGTCATGAAATTCAGGAAAAAAAAAAATGTTTCTAGTACCTCATATAATCTCAAGTCAGTAGCTGTTAGGTCCAATCCAGTTAAATTTCTATGCCATGGAAGATTATAAAGCTTTTTCATTTTTATTTGTAATGCTTTATTTCACCACTTCTGTCACAGTCATACTTTATGCAGTGTCAACCAGTCTAGGCCACAGAATCTTTAAAGCAGTTTCCCATGATATACTTGGAAAATTACAAAATAGAAATGTGCGAATAACGAAGTAATATACGAATGGAAAGGACTGTCATCAGGTGAACAAAAATGAAGGAATCACAAATGATCACATTGGTGGTTGCTCAGGAGTAGGGGGTGGACTGCTCCTCTAAGCTTGGGATATTTCATGAAGACAAAGAATAAATGAAACAAAACGAGGTCCTCTGATAATTGTGGAGACGTAATACAGCAGGCTTTACTTAAATTACTTTGAAATGTTGCAATATATATGTTTATAACAAGTGTTCATGTGGTTTATCACTTTTGCAAAAATATCAAATACATAAATACTAAACGAATTAACACTGATGCGAAAATAAGTATGAGATAATATTTACTCTGAAAGATTTTTTCTGATTGAGTATCTGTAAAATAAGTTACTCTTCTTGTTCTTACTTATGAGAATAGGTTACTAAATTTATACCTAATGCTAATATTAAGCATAAATTTCTGCATAAATTATACATGAATACTGTTCAGCCAGGCATTCCTGCCTGATGGTATGAATAATGCTCCTTTCTTTAGATTAAAATCCAACCAAGTGGTTCAAATGAGGTCCTCTAATCATCACAGGTCAATTGTCTAAAATAGATTATTTTAGATAAGCAGGTGACTTAAGCAAAGCCAGTTAAAAGCCTCTCACAAAAATTTTACTTTTGTTATTTCAGACAAGGGAAGAACCAAGAGGAAACTAAGGACAATTTTAGGTAGACATTAATGGATTTGTAACTTTTTCAGACAACAAAACTTGAGTTACCAAAGAAGACATTGGATTCCATTTCCAAAAAGATTTTGTAGACCTTCTTATTTTGTCTAACAGATATGCCTGCCTGATATGAATAATGCTATACTTTTAGTGAAAAACAGTCAAATGATCTGAGTGAGGTCTTCTAGTCATCTAATTCAACTCTTTCAGAAATGACCTAAGAGAAGGCAATCAAAATGCATTTCATGCATTGTAATTAAGCTTTTTTTTTTTTTTTTTTTTTTTTTTTTGGGTTATCAAGGGCAAGTCAAAGCAAGACCTGTATAACAAAACATTCATTTTTTTTTGTATCTTCAAAGGTCAAATACACTCAGGATTAAGTTTGGGACCATATACAGTACTTTGTAGAACTGTTGTTACTGTCAGCCTTCAGGATGAGTCACGGCCATTGCTTGGCTAGGGCAAAAATATTGGCGTGCCTGGTTTGGCAAGCTTACGTACTGGGGTTCGATCCCTGGTCCTGCATGCTATGCCAGCCCTAATCCTGGGATGCACTGAGCCAGGGACCAAATCGGGTGTGGTGATGCAAGTCTGTAATCCCAGAGCTGTGAGAGCTGTGCCAGCTGAAGATAGAAGGGTCACTATTAGTCTGAACTACATAGTAAGACCCTGCATGAAATATACAAACAGAAAAGAAAAAAAAAAAAAAAAAAAAAAAAAAAAAAAAAAAAAAAAAAAAAAAAAAAAAAAAAAGAAAAGCTCTTACAAAATTTTTATTTTTATTTTTTTCCGACAAAGAAAACTTCTCTAATAGTACAGCTTAAAAACATAGATTAAACGATAGGAGGTGCGGGCCGGAGAGATGGCTCAGCCATCTAACGCGCCTGCTTAGGAAAGCTTAGGCAACCGCAGGGACCGTGGTTCAATTCCCGGCACAACATGCTGCACCTGAGCCTGTCATAATAATAATAATAAAAAAGGAGGTGCCATTTAACCCAACCATGCCCCTCCATCATTTAAAATTACCACATCATGGGACCTGGTGAGATAGTCCAGGGGTCTAAACTGCCTGCTTAGGAAAGCTTGGGCAACTACAGGTTTTAAAATTTGTAAAGATTTCAACAGACAGAGCTCCTACTAGAGGGTTCTTGCCCTGGAAATTAGTATTAAAGTCTTTCCTAAGCCTCTGTAAGACTTGGACAAATAAAAAAATACTGTGTCTCAATAAGAGAAATAAGTTTTCTATAATTCATTAAGTACTATATCTTCTTCAGGAGAACTGATAGTTTAACAAATTCTGCTTGACTTCTCTTGGGAGAAACAATGATTTTTCTACTACTTTTTGGGATCTAATGAATTTTGTGGAAAAATAATCTATTTTTCAAGAGTTTATACTTCAGTTTTAAGAATCTTCCTTGTTACAGTTGAACTGACTATTAAATAAACATGTGGGCATTTCTGGAGAAGATACGTACTATTTTCCCTTTACTTAGCTTTGGGTAGATCTCCTTAACCTTTCCCAAATCTCCCTTCCCTTCTCCCCTGCCTCAGGGCAATTTGTGAAGTTTTGATTCAGGCAGTCACAGTTGGACATTCGGAGTTGCGTAACTGTGGCCAAGGCAAGTTTCTTCACAAAACCATTTCATCGTTAATGATTTTTTTGATGTTCTTTTTATAGTAGTGACATTCATTACTTAATAATTCTATTAAAAGGAGTATTTGCCATTAGCAAAGCCCCATCTGTAGAATTTTAGCAGTACTTCATAGACACTTAGTGCACATCAGCTGCCTAGAAACATAACTTAGATGTTTCAGTTTCAAGAACTTTAGGAAGCATTGTGATTTCAGAAGTTCACAAGGCTGTTCTTTTGATTTGCATTTCATTTCCATATTGTAAATATCAAATGCCAGAAAATATTTGCCTAACCCATCCCTGATGATCCCAGCGAGTTTTTTTTATGTTCCCTCTTTACTCTCGTAAGCCTTTATTCTCTTTACACCTAGAGTTCTTTGAGCAAATTTACCTTTTCTACAGCAAATAAGCCCCGGCTCCAGGCAACTGACTTCTTGTTCATCCAGATGGAAATTAAACAGCAGTTCACGGATTGCAAGCACCTGCCACAGCCTTTTAAAAATGTAAAGCCTGAACCAGGTGCAGGGAAACAGCTTCAAGTGGGAAGAGGAGCTTCTGAGTGGGTCTAAGGATGCTTAATGCTGTGGATTGTCTAGCAAAAACCTATTACCTAAATTGGGCTTGCTCAAGGTTCTTCTAAATCTGGTGATCACACGTGGAATTTAGAATTCTTTCTGTTTCATAGTTGGCTTATTTTTAGTCTTCCTAAAAGATTTCTGGTTATGTTTCAGATTTAGGGGAAATGTTAGAATTTGCATGTTTGGCTTGGAGTTTAAAAAGGATCAAAGTTACAAAAGCGTGGGCTCCCAGGCTTCTTACGTTTCAATGCTCATTTTAGGACAGTTTTGTCATCCTCCGCATTTATATGGATGCATAAAATATCAGCACCTAAGAGTTGGGGGAGAGTTCAATGCTGCACAGCAGGCCCTTCCAGTAGGCCTGTCTGATTATCACATTGCAAAGACTTTGAAATTACTAGCCTGCTAATCTTGGTTTTATGTCCATTGCCTTCATTTTATTTGCAGAAAAAGCTGAGGTATGTTGTGAAACGCAAGCCTCCCAGGCTTCTCTTAAATTTCTGTTACCTGCGTTGCGACATGAAAGCGACATCAATTGCTCTACAGGGCTGTCACAATCCAGAGTAACTGGAAACTCGAGGCAAACCTCCCAAGTCTCTACAGTATTCAATTTTTCAGGACGTCTAGAAACAAAGAGCAGCCAAAGGCTTCGTCTGCTGCTCCCTTTTTCTTTATCGAAAACCGTGTGAAAATGTTTCTTTTGCTTTTCCAGGAGTGAGGGAAACTTTCTCTTCAGCTATAAACAGCGCAAACTGGCGCGCTCCTGAGGGCTTGCACTGAGAGAGGTGAGGAGTCTGTAGCTGCGCTTCTGCAGTCCCGGAAGAGTGCTGCCACACTGACCACACTGGCATGCCCACCGACACTGGCACGCCTATCACTTCCGGGTGCTCTTCTAGCGTCTCGCCTCCCTTCCGCTCAGGCTGGATGCCTAACAGACAGAACTTCCTGGCTCACAGCTCTGCAGGGTGCAGGTTCACGTTTGGGCCTCAGCAGGGCCTGTTCCCTGTGGAGGATGCTGGGGAAGGAAGGAAAGGATCTCTCCCCAGTCCCTTCTTGGCTGGTGGCTGATCCTCTTCTTCCTAGTTCTTTCCATCTTATTCCTTTGTAAACTTTGGTGTTTGTACAGCTCTGCCTCCATCCCTCCGCGTGCCCACACTTGTCCTGCTGTAGCACTCGGTGCTGTCCTCCTTCCCACCAGGTCTTCAATGAGGATTGGGGAGTGAGGAAGGACACAGGGGAGCAGATGCCTCTGACGTGAGAAGAGGGGCGAAGAGCGCCCACCCTCTGACTGCTCTTGTCTGCGCCCAAGCCTGCCAGGAACTTGCTCCATCAAGAATGCTGTTATGTTTCCTTACTTCAAGAGCTTTCAAACTACACCGCAGAGCAATCTGTGTACCTCGGATTGCTGCTCGTTGTTTTCTCCGTCCTTGTAAAAACATAAATGTATCTAAAGCCTTCTCTGCTTCATTTCACACCCTGCCTTTGCACGAACCTCCCTCTTTCCGCTCTCATTTTAACCGAAGGGCCTCCTCTTCCTTTTCATGTCCGAATCCAAGGCCTGCTTTACAGGCCTCTCTCCAACCAGGCTCTCAGAATCTCCACACTGTCTGCTGTGCTTGCTTGTGTGAGATCACTTTCCTTGCCTTGCTGCTTCCTGCCCTCAGAATTATCCTGTTCTCTGAGTATCTTTTTAATTTTTTAAAAAAGAAATAAAAACAATGAAAGCGTTTCGAAGCAAGAGGATAAAAATTAACAATGATTAATGCATGGCATACTGTGGTCTTCAAATCTATTGCATGTTAATAATTGCTCATGAGTAAAAAAGCACAGACAATGCTGGGGTCCAGCCCGGGGCACCCTTAGCTGTCTCTGCTCCCAGCCTGAGGACATGCTTCTCCGTTGTCCTTGCCAGGAAAGATGGCAATGCAAGCTGTGGTCATCCTTGCTGCCCTCTGATCATTCTTTACACTGTGCTTCCATCATTACCGTACATTTATTTATTTATTTATTTATTTATTTTGTCTTTTTGAGACAGGGCCTTGCTATGCAGTTCAGGCTGGCCTTGAGCTCACTTTTGTAGCCCAGGCTGGTCTCGAACTCGTACCGATCCTCCTGCCTCAGCCTCCCGAGTGCTGGGATTACAGGCATGTGCCACCACGCCCGGCTATTTACCGTACATTTAAACAGCTTTCCTCTTTGGCTCTTTGGGTTGTAACCCTGAATATTCTTGTTTTCCTTATGTTTGTTGTTATTTGAAGCATTTACTTTTCTTTGTCTCAAAATTCATAGGAAGTCCTGGTACATTTTAATAATTAACCTTCATGCCAGGCATGGTGGCGCACGCCTGTAATCCCAGAACTTAGGAGGCTGAAGCAGGAGGATCGGTGCAAGTTCGAGACCAGCCAGGGTTACTAAAGTGAGCTCAAGGCCAGCCTGAATTGCATAGCGAGACCCTGTCTCAAAAAGACAAAAAAAAAAAAAAAATAATAATAATAATTAACCTTCATTAATGAACAAAAAGAATGCATTTTACAGAAACCTGATTTTATTTATATTGTTCTGCATGACAATATTTATTATTCTATTTTAACATCATTCTTTTCTTTTGACTTTTTATTTCTCCATTTGATGCAGGGTCTCACTATGCAGCTCAGACTCTTAGTGATCTTCCTGTCTCAGCCTCCCCAGTGTTGGAATTACATGCATGTGCAACCATGCCCAGTTTCAGTGGCATGCATGCTGGTCCCAGGGCCAGCACAGCATGTGGTACCAATGATCTAACTCGGGTCCTTGCACTTGTCAGGTAGCTGCTTAGCTCACTGAGCTATCTCCCCAGCCCCCATTTCTTAATTCTTTTAGCTTAGACTACCAGCACTAGATGACAGTCTCTTAACCCAGAGACTATATTTTATTTCCATAAAATATTTCTAATACATAACTATAGTTATAAACTTAGATCCATATTATTAATAGTGTGAGACATGAGAGCCCAGCATTTAAAAAATTATTATGGCTAAAATTATTTTAAACTGCCTCTCACATTATTGAAGAAAACCTAAATTGAAACACGTGTCTCTGCATTTAATGATGGGAATCTCTTTCTTATGTCCTGAACTTGAAGATTTGACAGTGACTGTGAGAAGACTCTCCGTACTGTACAATAGACAGGTCCTGTTTTGGGGACTGGATTCCATAATGATTTTTGCATGATCATATTAGGAATTTTATCTAGGAATCTTAGTTCAATGAACTTTCTTTTACTTCTTAATAGACTTTAGCTATTGAATAAATTTTAATATTACAGAACAATCTAGTAATAAGCATGGAGTGTGCTCTGACACTCCATTTTCCTGCAATGCAATAACTTTTTTTTTTTTTTTTTTTTTTTTTGGCTTTTTGAGACAGGGTCTCGCTATGCAGTTCAGGCTGGCCTTGAGCTTACTTTTGTAGCCCAGGCTGGTCTCAAACTCACAGTGATCCTCCTGCCTCAGCCTCTCAAGTGCTGCGATTACAGGCGTGCGCCACCACGCCTGACTCCTCCAATATCTTGATGCTTCTCATATTAATATCATCTGATGGTCTTGTGCATTAGCTATTTTTTTGTGAACCAATATGGGTATAGTACTAGTAACCAGAAGTTCCAGGTTATATGAGCTTTGCTCTCCATGATGTACAGTTTTATGAGTTTGCTGCATGCGTAATGCATGTTTGTGCCGTCATAGTGCCCATGCAGTAGTGCTATTCCCAGACAATGCTGGGCTGCCCCTGTATTCCTGTAAACTGCTCCGGCTCCTTATTAGCCACTGACTTGTTGCGCTGTAGTTACCTTTCTCAGGAAGTGAAGTGTCAGAATCACATAGCTATACACGCTTACACTGACCTCTCTCCTTTAACAAAATGTGCTCAGATGCCTGCTTCCTTGTTTGATGATATTTCCTTCCATCTTTACAAAATATTTCACTGTATGACTGTACCATAGTCTGTCTCTTTTAAAACACATATGAGGGCCAGTCAAATAGCTCAGTGGATTAAAGCAGCTGCTTAGTTAGGCACAGGGGACAAGGGCTCTATCCCTGTCCTGTGCCAGCCTCACCCCCAGGGCATGTGGAGATGGAGAATGAGACTGTGCATGGTGGCACATGGCTGTAATCCCAGCTCTCTTACAGGGTTGAACACAGGTGGATCACTACTAATCCTACCTGTGTACTGAGACCCTGTAGATCCTGTAAACCCTATCCCAAAATTTAAAATAACAACAACAACAACAAAAGATGATGGTTGCTTCTAATTCTTGGTAATTATAAATAAACTACTGTAAACATTCTCGCATGTTTTTGCGTGTATGTAAGTTTTTCAACTCATTTGAATAAAATCTAGGAATCAAATTGTTGCTTCAAGTGGCAAGACTATTGTTAACTTTGTAAAAAAAAAAAAAAAAAAAAAGCCACATTATCTTCCAAACATCCATGTTATTTATGTTATTCCTAGCAATGAATGAGGGTTCTTGACAGCTGGGCTTTTGAAACCTACCTGTTTTACTAATCTTTTATTTCTTCTTTCCTATTGCCCTTCAGCTAACTGTTCTTTACTCCAGCTTTCCAAACCCACACTAAACATAGAAAATTCTGATTGATAAATATATGGAATGCAACATTATATAGCAGTTGTTGATAAAACAAATATATCATAAAAATTCATGCTATAAATTTAAGTATTTTTTCCCACCAAAAGATTTTTCATGGGAGTGCTAAAAGAATAAAATTGCTCTAAGAGCATAGATCACCATTTCTGCACCAAATATGTGGCACGGTTAGGAAGATGCTGGAAATCTCTCAAGGTTGGATTTAAACAATGCTTTGCTTTCCCTGACAGAAACAGCAACGTAGCCACTTGATCCTAGCACTCGACTTTGTTTTTTCTCCTCCAAAATGTTCTGCAAATTTATTGCAGTAGAATTTGCCCTAATGGTAAGTATAGCACTTCTCATTTTCTGTCTTTGTTACAGCACAGGGAAGAATGAGGAGAACAAGTTCAGACATAAAAGACGGGCATGAAAAAGACAAAATTATTTAATTTTGCATGATTCTGCTAATAGATATACAATTAAACTACCAAATCTTTTAGTGACACTTTCTGTAACCTAGTACTAAATCAGAAGACATCATCAAATTTGGTTTACCTTCTCTAAGATTATTTTACTCACTAAGGAACATTTATAGAGGGAATCATAAGATTTTAACACAGTTCTGTTTGTAGTTTGTATTTGGTGGCTCGTGTGATGACATTAAGCCAAAAATTTAGAAGGGTATTTCTTCTTGTAGATCAAATTAAAATTCACCTCAAACCTCCTACACTGAGAAGAACAATACATTTGATAGGAATGGATATTCAGTATTTTTCTCTTATTTGAGTAACACCATTGTACAAGGTTCCAGCAAATTTAATGACATTGAGAAGAACCAGATCTTGTTCCTGCAGGAGTGGGCGCTCAGGTGCCAATGACCAGCTCAGCGGTGGGACCCACGTTAAGGCCTATGATCCTGACAGCTGGTGTCAGCGGCTCCTATCCTATGTGCACAGCTGCATGAAGGGATCCGGGCAGATCCCCGGGTACTGTGCCTTGTCCGCAGCGTTTGGCCTTCTCCTGGGCTACAGCAGCAGGCTTCACTTCACGCATGTCTAGATGCACCTGGAGAGGACGAACGAGGGAATTTAGTTTAAAAAAATCATGGAAAATAGAAAATCATCACTGCCCACTGCTAGTAGAAGACATAAAAACAGCTATAGGACAAATTAATTTCGGGTAGGCAATATCTACTTTACAGCATTGTGCTTTTTATTTTGAGATCAATAATGTTAAAGGATGGAACATAGAAAGCGAGGTGCAAAAACCTAGTCCTACAGTTTAGAGGAGCCACAGAATGAGGGGGCTCATTGAAAAAGCACCCGTGTTAGAAGCCAGAACACTTTGCACACCATAAAATTACCTTCCTGCCAACCACAATTAATTCCTAATTTTAAACAGTATAAATAAATTTTGGCTCCTTGTGAGTATTGGATAAGGAAACTAGTATGCATAAATAACTCCAATAAACTAATAAAAGGCATGTGACATAGGAAAATGGTCTTAAAAACTTCAGCTGGTAGTTCAGGAAAGAGCAAATCAAATAATCAATATACCTTAAAAAGGCAGCCAGGTTCATTAGTTATTGGGGAAGTGCAAAGTAAAACTGTAGAGTAACATCACACCACAACTACTATTACTTTCAGCAGAGGAAAGACAACTTAGAGTTAATTTGTTCCATTTTATTTATTTATTTATTTATTTATTTATTTATTTATGTGGTCTTTTTTGAGACAGGGTCTTGCTATTCAGTTCAGGCTGAACTTGAGCTCACTTTTGTAGCCCAGGATGATCTCGAACTTGCACTGATCCTCCTGCCTCAGCCTCCTGAGTTCTGGGATCACAGGTGTGCGCCACAATGCTCAGCAATTTGTTCCATTTTAAAGCAATCACTTGATATGCCACTTGTCATGTATATGTAGAAATAGTATATTTCTATATTAAGTATGCATAACAAAATTAATTTTCTTTCCTGAATTTGCTGATACACAGGTCCATGGAAATACTTTGGAGCTTGAGAGGGTAAAATTTGATTTAAAAAAGTTTCTGTATTTCTGTGATGTCCACAATGGCTAAGGAATGAGTGTTGATAATAATAATAACCCTATAAAATAAGATTCTGTGCTATTTGTATGTATGTATGTCTATAAGATTTTATTTATGTACTTGGTACAAGATCTCACTGTGCAGCTGGAACTCATGGTGATCCTCCTGCTTTCAGCCTCCCCAGCGATGGGATTACAGGCATACGCCACTGCACCCAGACTCTGGCTGGCTCAGCCCACCCTGGGGATGGAGCTGGCCTGGCATGTGGTTCCAGGGATTGAACCGCAGTCCCTGCGCTTGTCTAATCTTGCCTAAAGAGGAGCTTTAGTCCACTGAGCCTTCTTGCTAGCCCCTCTGTGCTATTTTTAATACCATTAGCTCTCCATAGAAATGGAAACCACAATTTTCATTGGCTATGGACAGTGGATGTGAGTGTCTCAGGAAGCCGTGGAGAGATCTGGGCATGCCAGCCGATGGCTGTTCTTTAAGACTGTGCATATATCTGTCTTCTATGTGAGCAAAAATGGCCAGAGGGAGCGCTCAACAGCAAAAGCACGTAGGGACACTTTACTGAAATCCCATATTTTGCCAGAGCCTTAGAGGAATTCTTATTCTGTGGTACTTATGATAGTCTCTATATGTTGTTTCATTCTTTTGCTTTTTTATCGGGTTCTTACACTAAAGGATTAGAAATAAAAATGCTGTGGAAATGTGACAGAGAATGGTCACTTATGGCTGTCTTCCTTCTCTCCCCTTCCTTTACTCTGCGTGCTCTGTGTAGAGCACTCAGAGCTGATGAATCACTGCCTCCTTCTAGAAGCAGCAAGGGGTGAGTCATTTCCCTGGAGCGCTGGGAGTGCCCTTCCTCTCCCACACTGCCTTTAACCCGCGCCTCTCCCTTGGAAGTTAAGGGGAACATATGGCAAACATTCTTCAGCTTCCACAAACCCACTGGGCATTATTAGTGTGTGTGTGTGGGAGTGGGGGGAGATCCTGATGTACTTTTCATGGCTACATTCCTGTGAGACTGACCTTCTTATCTTTTTAGGGTTGGGACTTTCCCTTCCCTGTAAGAGTTACTGCTGGAATTTGACTTGTACAACTGTTCCTTCACTGTCGTCTTAATTATACCCAAGTTTTACATTTCTCCTTGTTATTATAGGTTCACCAAAGCATTCAAATCCACATACATAAAGCAGTTTTGTTTAACTCATGCTACTGAGATCGACAAGGATAAAACAAAATAAGACTAAATATTTCTTGTGGGTAGGTGTATATTTTTTTGAAAAAGACTTCATTTCATAGGATGTCAGTTATGTTCCTGCATTTCCATTGCCAAAGTTAGAAATATCAATACAAATAGAAAAAAAAAAAATGAAAACAAACGAGAGGTGTCCCTTGTCAGCTGGCAACCTAAGTGCAGCATTAGGATCCTAATCCACATCAGTCGGAGATCAATTTGCAATGCTGTCAATCAAATTAATTAGTAGCTAATTAGTTATTTATTTTTAGCCCCTACATGAAACGAGGGCTGAAAGTACAGATGGGCATTTTCTCCTGTTCAGATTAGATGATCATCCTGCTGCAAGATGTACTGGTTTTGTTGAAATGGGCATTTCGAATGTAGAATGCATTGTAAATATTGCCCACTTTAGAAAGATATTTTGATTGTTTTTCCAAACTGGAAACATGATTGCATGAGATATCTCTGAAGAAAAGAGGAAAAAGCACAAACCACTGGAATAAATAGAGGCCTAATATTCTAAGAGAGCTGACACTTGTGCATCGTTAATGCAAGCATCATCTACTGTTTTGTGAGGTTTCATCAAGAACAAGAATGAATCACTTCCTGTACTTCCTTACATTAAGTGGGAAATTTCTTAGAATGCCTTGTCCTGTAATAGCCGCTCCTTTATTAATCATTTCAATTTTTTTGTTCTAGTTCCTTGTTTAATTGTTCAGCTACTCTGAACTGTCAAGGACCTATTTGCATCCAAGTTTTAAAACTTATTGTAGATAGGCTTTCTCTAACACCAATGCTTGTATTGAAGGCAACAGTTAAATGATCAAAGTGATTACTAGGAATCCTAGGGATCAAATTTTTGTACTAAGTTCGCTCCACGTTTTGAGTCAGGGTGGATATTTATGTTTTATGTTTGTTATTTACCTGCAGATGCAAAACTTTTTCATTCTAAAGGTAAGTAAAATGCTTGAGAAGTATAAACAGAAACATACCAATCATTGTATAATATCACAGCTTATAAATTTATGAACTGTGATTGAAAACTGCGGAGAATCTTATTTTTAAACTTATTATGGCAAAAAAATATATGGCCATTAATCTCTCTCAGTATGGTTCCTGTGGCATGGGACCAACTTATAATATCATTCTTGTAATTTTGTTTTTGTATTTTTTAAGTGTTTTCTTTTTTATATTAGTACATGTATGCAATACACAATGATTGCATTCACTGTGGGGAGTTGTTATATGTACATATTGCACCTAAGCTGTTTTTAATTCCCTCTACAACCTACTAAGTGAAGTAAGTCACACACACAAGCTCAAATATCACATGGTTTCTCTTGTGTGAGAAATCCAAATTTATTTATTTATTTATTTATTTATTTATTTATTTATTTATTTATTTATTTGGTCCAGGGTCTCGCTACACAGCTC
Source organism: Myocastor coypus (assembly GCA_004027025.1). Classification (NCBI taxonomy): domain Eukaryota; kingdom Metazoa; phylum Chordata; class Mammalia; order Rodentia; family Myocastoridae; genus Myocastor; species Myocastor coypus. The sequence continues at coordinate 93,103 of PVJA010001290.1, forward strand.
AGACCCAGTGTGGGCCTACTGTTTCTGTTTTCCTAGTGCTGGGATTACAAGTGTGTGCCACCACCCGCAGTTTCCATGGCCCGAGTGGCGAGCCTGGGGTTCTGAGAGCTCATCCAAATGGCATGTGGTACCGGGGATGGAACCCTTGGGCTTATTTAACAGGCCCTTAGACCTCCAAGCTATCTTCCCAATGCCTCCAATTAATTTTTTTTTAAATGTAATATTTTTATTGTTTAAATTTAACAATGGTTATATTACATATTTTCATCATCAGATCAGTTTAGATTAATACATGTAGGTATATAAGGTTGATCAAACAATTAAATATTAACACTTTTAAATCAACATTACTTTTGTTTTTTTCTTTTCCCCTTTCTTTTTTTTGAAAGTTGACATATTGCATATTGTCCTCACAATCATTCTACAGAGTGCGCACGCATGACCCACCTCCCTATTGATGTTGCTTAGAAAAAAAAAAAAAAAAAAAGGAAAAGAATATACTTCTCTTTGGAAGGAAGAGGAAGCAGATACATACACAGTCAAATGTTCTGCAATTGCACTGGGCCACCAGTGACCTCCAGTTAAATTTCAAAGGACAAAAGAAAACGCATAAGGAAATGAGGAGACACTACTTTTAACAACAGGAATGAGTGTCTTGCCACCTCCTGAAGCAGCTCTAGAGCTCCTCTTTTGTGACTGATCACGTTCGCTTCAACTGTCACCGTGTCTCCTTGGGCTGAGCCTGCTTGGCCGACAGCTTATCTTTCAGGCTCATTTTGACTCTGGTGAAAGACTGGGAGGACACAAGGCCCAGGTCTGTTGAATAGAGTGGATGAGGAAACACCACAAAGTTTTATTTGACCGAAATTGCCATAAACATTTTGAATCAGTTTCAGGAAATCCTGGTAGCAACGGCTGTAATGAAAGACACACAGAAGGACAAATGCCTATAGCTGCCTCAGAAAGCAGTGAGAACCTGGAATGTGCGTATCTGAGGCCGGGGAGGTGCTGTGAGAGAAATGTATGGCAACGTGCTGTTTAATTTCAATGTTTAAATATTCAGTGGTGCATTTTGATCGCATCATATACATTATTTTTCTTTGCTTATTTGATACAGTTGTGCCAAAAACTCTAGTAAATAGTAGTAGCAAGTTCAGAGAAATGAAATAGACCCATGAGGTCACATAGTAATACACAATGGAATGGGAATGCAAACTTAAGTAGTTTCCTTTTTTGAAATTCTTGAAGTCACTGTGCCCTTTATTCTACTAAGTTGAAAAATTGCATCATTAATTATGTTAGGATTGGGGCTGATGGCATTGCATACTTGAAACTCTGCTACATTCTACTCCTGGGGAAGTGGGGTGCAAAAGGAAGAGGGGAAACAATCTGCCCTTCCATTTGTCTTTCCCTCTGTGCTGTCAGCTGACTGATTCAGTAGTTTTGCAAGACGTGTCTCATTTTGCTTTTGGACAAGGCTGAGCCTTGTGCTTCAAACAAACGACAGCCTATTACTAACTTCTGGTTGCTAGGCGTGGCCTCCTTTCAAACACTATAAAAACAGTTCAGAGCCTCCCTGGTGGACAGAAAGCACCAGGAGGAGCCTCTCTTGAGTTCGTTGGAAGAAGATAGCAAAAAGGGTAAGCCTTGGTTTTCTTTTTCAGGGAGTTTTTGTTGCTCTGAAAACTTTTCAAACACTAGTAAAATTTTCTTTGGATTTGCTTTGTGGTTTACTCAGGAGTTTTGTGACCATGTCATGGTACTGCTTCTCCAGGATTTATGGCTACTTGCACTTGATGTGCTTTGAAAATCCGTATTTTAAGAATTACAAACTGCAAGGTTTTGTTTTATTTGTTAAAAAAATACAATTTAGAAGGCATGGTAAATATAAGTTTATTTTGGTGTTCAGTTGCCATGGTAAAGAAGGAAAGAATGCACTTAATCTCTGAAACTTTTAAAGAATGTGCTTTTTCCTTTCCCCCACTTTGGAATGTGCGCTTTTATCCTACAAGGAAATCAGTCTTTGGCTGCCTGTAGGGGCCCAGAGAAACAAAACTGACAAAGGTATGTTGCAAGGAGCTACACAATAGCACCACTTCTGTAATTTATTTTCTGCTTTTATAAGGAAAGCTAAATAGATTCAGATCTCAGTGTGGCATTGTGGCCTTTGTAATTAACGTTTTTTTTTTTAGAATTAATGTTATGTTTACTCAGACAAATTAAGAAGATCCCTTTAGTGCTCACTTCATTTAAACAGGGTGTGGCCACATTCTTTTTCCTGTGGTCTGTGTCATAGACAGGCTTTTCCAGTACTGGTTTGAAAACCTAAGGGAAACGGAAACATTTCCTGGGTGATATCAGACAAAGTAGTCCATGAAAATGCCAGCAGTGCCCTCAAAACCCTGTTATACCTAATGGCATTTTGTTGCTGAATGAGCTAATGGTAATATAAATTCTTACAGAACATAAAGTACAGCTGAGAATTTCAGTGGTTTTTCTACATATTTGCAAAAGTGAAAGATCGTGAATTGCAGTTAGATTCTTGGATACTGCTTAATAAAAATGTTCCTTGAAGAATTGTTTTTTCTTTGCCTATTTAAATGTAAGTTAAATGCCTTGGTTTCTAATTTGTGGTAGTGGCTAATTAAGACCGATAAACTCAGGGTCGGCAAGATGGCTCAGTAGTCCAAAGTGCCTCCTTAGCCACCCTTAACACCACATGCCGTGCCAGTCCCACCCCTAGGGCAGGCTGAGCTGGCAAGAAGAAGAGAAAGAAGAAGAAGAAGAAGAAGAAGAAGAAGAAGAAGAAGAAGAAGAAGAAGAAGAAGAAGAAGAAGAAGAAGAAGAAGAAGAAGAAGAAGAAGAAGAAGAAGAAGAAGAAGAAGAAGAGGAAAAAAAGAAGTTGTCTTGGTTATGCCTAAAATTGTGCTTGAACTTTGAAAAAGCCATGTTCCCTTTTATCCACAGGAATGTATCTTGCGGTCAGTGGAAGAAGGCATTTTGCAGCTGATTCAAATGTGGCAAAATACTGGAGTCACCATGCTGCAGTGGGCTCTTCTCCGGAAGTCATTACCTTGCTAGCTCTAGACTCAGCCACATCTGGCTGGTTTCCAACATATGACTGATGTTAACAACATAACAACATTATTAAGGAACCAGCTATAGTTTCATCCTTATTAAGTACTATTTCAATCAAAACATCTGCAAAGACTGATTTCTGTATATAATCACTATCTAAGATGATTGTTCTTAATTATCTCTAGGCCCATTAACTTATCATGTATTTAAACTCAGAGCAAGACTAATGAGCCTGCTGCCTCTTAATGACAAACTACAGGCAGCTTTTGAAGTAAACGATTTCCTTTTCCTTTAAAATTGATAGATTTTATTGGGGAAATCAAAACAAAGCCAATTTACACGACACCTTCATGCATCAGTTAATGTTCTCCATCACCACGTACTTGAGATAGAATTTAATATTGTCGCTTCAGACCAGGCATGGATCTTATATACTATTTATTCTAATCTTATTTTATAAATGAAGGTGGATAAGCTTTCTGTTTTCTTTTCTTTTTGTATTTTAAGGAAGGGTCTATAAGGGTGTTCAGGGTCCCACTACTAGATTGGACTATAGAGATCGATCTATTTACAGCCTCCGAAGAGCTGGGATTACAGGTGTACCCAACCCTACCCAGTCTCAGTTGCTGCCTCAGGGCCCCTGGGAGTGGGGGTGGGGCCGGCACAGCAGGCCCAGGAATCGAACCCCAGGTCCCTGTGCCTACTTACAGGCACTTTAATCCACTGAGCTATTTGGCTGGCCCTAGCTTTTTGCTTTCTTGAGATCAGATTGTCAGAGAAGAAAAGTAAAGTTCAGAGTACCTCAGTACTGTGCTTATATCCAGTTGTTGTGAAAACTTTGTTCCCTTAGTGCAGATATTTCCTGAAGTGTTAGTAAAGATCTATAGGAATTTAAGAAGACTTATGAATGTACAGTATGAAGTACTTGGCCTTAAAAGTGCTTAGTGGGTAACATATTTGCTCATTGTTCTCATGAAAGCCTGCTGGAGATACAACTAAGTCAATAGAACGTGGTAACAGGATGGAGGGGACAGTCCAGGGCTCAGGACTGATTAGGGCTTTCCGGCAAATGTAATGAATGGGTTTGCTATGAGTCTTCATTTAGAAGCAATGTTTAGATAAAAGGGAGTGAATGTTCAGGAAGAAAGAATATTCCAGAGAAGGGAACTCCCTATCCAAAAGCCTAGAAGCAAAACAAGAATGAGCTAACCTTTCACAGTGTTTGTTGAGAGTCATGACAGGCATAGCCTAACTGGCTTCTTCCAGAGTGTAGGTGTGGAGTCCACTTGTGAAATACATCTTCAAGGAAGAGCTATGCGCCAGATGAAAGTAACCGCCTAGGGCTGGGGTGAAACCTAATGTGTCCACAAGGGTTGGCTGTTGATGAATTTGACTCTTGGGGCTGTTATTTTAGTATATGTGCTGCTGAAGCAAGCACTCTCAGGGCTGTTATTAAGGATAATACTGGCCTTGCCATTGCCACTTTGCTTGTTAATTTAAAGAATTAGCAATTCAGAATCAGAAGGCCTGGACTGATGTCTTTATTCTCACCATGGGGAACTAGAAAACTTCCTGAAACTGACACCCTTTTTTCTAGATTGATAATGGTGATGTGAAAACGTTTTTACTCCTAATACAGGTTACTTACCATTACTGTCATAGCACTTGATAGTTCTTGCATATATCCTCTAGGTATATTTCTTTTGTTTCATGTTGCTTTTTGAATTATGCAATTAATATTGTCACATAGTTCCTACAGCCAGCACAGTACGTGAAAAGTACTCAGCATCTACCGATGGATATTCTAGAAGCAGTCTTTTATTGAGACTGGAAGGTTGGAAAAAGAAAGGGGTTTTCTTGGGACATATAAATGTACAAAACTGTTGATTTTTAGAAAGCTATATATTGCTCACAGCTACACTAAGATTGGCAGAAAGTTTGTGTTCACATAAAGATGATTATGTGAAAGAAAAATGGAGCAAGTTCCTCTAAATAGACTGATATGTAGAAAGGCTATGCAGAAAAAGCTTCATTTCATCTTGAAATGTACTGATGGCAATACTCATGGAAATAAATTTGTTTCCAGAGTTCTTTGGTTGTTAATTAAAATATTTATTGGGCTAAACTAAGATGGTAAGATAGGATTTTATAATTCTACTGGTAGGACACGTTTTAAGTTTTACAATCAAAGGATAGAAAAAAGGGAAAACTCACAGGATTAATCTGAGTTTCATGCAATGTACTTTTGCAATGAAACTTGGTCAGATTATTACTTGCTGTGGTATTTGTAAATTAGGCAAATTTTCTCTCAGGCTGTGCAACTGAGTTTGAGCAATAACATCAAGACATGTCAAAATCTGTTTCCTTTAAAGCAATTTCTTATATCCTGCCATGAGCCTGGTGTCTTCAGAGCTGGGGGATATTCTTCGGCTAACTTCAGATTCCGTTCTTCCATTTTGATCTCCTGAAGAGGCTTCTATTGCAAGTGTTCCTCTTTTCCAGACTGTCCTTCTAGGTTGTCCATCATATTTAGACTAGAATATAGTGACACATAACATATAAATCACAGAACAGCCTCCTCCAAGGACATTTTCTCATATCAAATCAATTGCACAAACCCCTCACTTGTCACTTTGTTATATCACTAATATAGCAATGTCATTATTTCCTTAGGTTTTCTCTTGAAAAAGGAAATCAGTGCATTTTGCAGTTATTTTTAGGAATGAAAGGCATAATGAAGTATTGTGGTTTTCAAAGTTTTATTGTGAAGTGGGCAGACTCACTTTCACCTGTTCGAAAATATCTTTAGTGTTTGCTTTGCTCAGCTGAAGTTTTTCTTTTCTAACCCAAAAGAACAGAGTGCACATGTTTTATAGGGGATAGAAAAGGTGGGGCCTTTTGTTTGCTTTTTTTTTTTTTTTGTCAAGTGACCAATGGTATCATTCGTTTGGAGGATCTTCCTTTATTAAAAGTTGAGATGAGGTGATAAAGATGGAAATTTCAGAGATGTAAATCATTGCTAAAATGCTTTGAAGCTTCGGATGTGCCAAGTAAGCAGCTGGCGCATGTAATTCCATGTGGCAACAATGATTGTGCCAGATGAGGTTGGAAGGAGAGGTAAAATCTTGTGCAAAGTTTCACAGTGTGACTTTACTTTAGGAAACAATTTCCAATGTATTGATTGCTAGAGGCAAGAGAATGTACTAAAAGAACAAAATAATTTGCACAATCCAGGACAATTAAGTGGAGGATCTTCCGCTTTGCCATCAGGTATTTAATCTCATTACTTGGGGCTGCAGTCATTTCTCAGCAGGCCTGGGCTGAGCTCTTTGTCTGAACATGCTGTTAAGTACTAGCCTGCAAATTTTACCTCTTATGAGTCATTTAGCTTCATGTCATGAGTTTACAGTGACAGATTGCCTTGCTAACTTCCCTCGCAAGCATTCCTCATAGCAGTCTCATGAGGGAGAAAGCAAAAGGGTGCAGAGAGATAGCTCCGTAAAGACCTTCAGCATGAACACCTAAAAGTGTAGCTCCAGACAACAAGATCATTGATGGCTGTTTTTGTGTGTGTGGGCAAAACATGGAACTCATTCAATGTTAACATAGTTCATAATTTTAAAAAGGCATATTCCACTAAACAAAAATTACTGCGTGCAAAGCATAAAGATATCTAAGAAACTTCCTGTAAGATAAACTTGGTCAAAGTCATGCATGGTGCAATTTCACCTTCTCCTTATTCAAATAAAACCATGCATAAAAGAATCCTTTTCCTTGTGTTTTGCATCTATGAGAAAAACATGTACAGTTAGTGCTCACATAGCTCAGACAGGAGGAAATAAGAAACATCAATTACTCCATGTGCTGAAATAGTTTTATATAAAAATTGAGTGAACGAAACTGGGGTTATGTGGAAAAAAGACATGAATGGATTATTTTGGGTAAAATCACTCCTGTAGATTGTCCCATCTTATTTTATTTTATTTTATAAATGTTGGTATTATATTCTCTGGGCATTCCTTTGCTACCTGCCCTACTTAACTCCACATGGGTTCTATAATGGACTACTAAGTGGTCTCTAATCTTTATCTTTCTCTTAGCCAGTCTGCACAATGCAGAGTGAATTAGTTTTCTAAGATACAATTAAAGTCAAGCCACTTTCTATCAGGGATTTCCAAAGCTTTGGATGTGCATTTAGACATCTTTGCTCCAGCTGCTATTAGTACTTCTTGCTCCAGAAACTTCCTAAGAGTGACAAGCTTCTCTCTGATTTATTCTCTTTATGCTTCTGCTACATTAATTTTGACTCATTTCAAGAGAGGCTCTACCCAGCCAGCACTTCCTCAGAGGTTTCTTAGCCTTTGCGGTTTTCCTGGCAGAGAACACACTAGCTCTAGGTTCCATGAGGGGAAAGATAGTATCTTAGTGCCTTTACATCCTGAGAGCTTGGCTGATGGTGGCTAACTTGTGAACTGAGTACCGGAAGTGAATCACCTCTCTTCTGTGTAGCAAACATGCACACTGTGGTAGTCACTTAATCCCTAGGATGTAGTGCTGATTGCGCCAAGAAAAGGCCTAGTTTTTGGTCAGAGGCTAAGGACTTCTTTTGAAGTACATGACCATTTAAAAAATACTTACACCCCACTTTATTTATGTTCCTGAATATGATCCCAGCAAGAGAAGACAAGATTATTCAATAACACTATGTCACATGTATCTAAGGGGAAGTGTTTCAGGTGGCTTTTCTTCTGAATGTATTCGCTATTTTTTTTTTTTTTTTTCTAGACACTTCTTTAAAATGGCAATGGTATCAGAATTCCTCAAGCAGGCCTACTTTATAGATAATCAAGAACAGGAATATGTTGTAAGTAGAATGATAATAAAATGATATAGTTATAATATTAAAATTTGAAATGACTACAAGTGCATGGATGTTAATATGTGAGTCTCTGCTCCATAGCAAACTGTGAAAGCATCCAAAGGCGGTCCTGGGTCAGCTGTGAGCCCCTACCCTGGCTTTAATCCCTCCTCTGATGTGGAGGCTTTGCACAAAGCCATAACAGTAAAAGGTGAGTATGTTTCTTGAATACAAGCCTATCCTAGGCATTTTAGAGCAACTCTGAGAACGATTATCAGAAAACAGATGAGAACAATGGCAAGAAACTTTCATTCTCATAAGAATTCTGCCAAATGAAGATATATTTCCTTCTCCATACTTCAAAAAATATGGTTGAATCCACAGACTATACTCAATGACTACTATCTCTACCAGTTTACTCTTAGAAACTCAGTATCAAAATTCAGAATCAATACAGTTGATGAAATTTAGGATTTGAACTAGGATCAGATGCTCTAACACCTAGGTCCAGAAGAAATTTGTTGGCTTTTCATTTCTCAATCAAATGAATACTTATCATTATAAGACTTGCAAGTTGGTAGGAAGGGTAGTGTTTGATTCCTAGGCTAACATAATTTATACATTTTAGTTTCTTAAGACTTGCGTTTGTAATATTTTGATAATGAACAATTTTGTGTCTAGAAAATTGAGTTTAACACTTGGAGACTCTTTTCTTCCAGGTGTGGATGAAGCAACTATTATTGACATTTTGACCAAGAGAAACAATGCCCAACGTCAACAGATCAAAGCAGCCTACCTCCAGGAAAAAGGGAAGGTGGGTAGCAATGGGCAAGGTAGACAATGGACTGGGCTCATATTTACACAGAAACATGGACTCCAGAGCACATTTATTTTGGGCTTTCTGTTGGTAGATATTTCCCCCTTACTTCTCAGACAAGCAGTGTTTATCCACTTTGTTTCCATTGGATCAATTGTAACAAATTTATAGGCTTCATGCCCGCCTCATCTTGATGTGGATTCTTACAGTTGTGATGTTTTGTATTGGAGACAGGTCATTGATTTTAACCTAATAAACATCAAAATTCTCATAGGCCATAAGCATTATCTTTTCACTCAACTGTAACTTCTGCTAAAATTCAACATGAGTTACAATACTAAAATCAAAAATTTGCATGCAATTCTCATTTAGCAGTGAACTTTATATCTTATTGCAAATGTAGGCAGACTTTTTTTTTTTAAATCAGTATAACTAGAAAACTGTAGGGGCTGGGGCGGCAGCTCACTGGCTTAAGTGCCTGCCTGGCAAATGTAAAGTCCTGAGTTCAATCTCCAATACCAATATAATGATAATTATATTATAATGTTATTACACTAATGTTATAATGATATTTAAAATAATTTAAATAATTTAAATAAAGAAAACTGTAGGGGCTGGCAAGATGATTCAGCAGTATAAAGCACCTGCTTAGGAAAGCTTAGGCAACTGCAGGGACCGCTGTTCAATCCCCAGCACCACATGCTGTGCTAGCCCCACCCCCAGGGCAGGCTGAGCCGGCCATAACACAAAAAATAAAAACAACAGCAAAAAAATAAACAAACAAAATCCCTATAAAATGTCAAATACTGATTATAATGCTTACATGAGTAATGGGAAAACTTCAAAATGTAGAAAAATGAGTACACCCTGTTTAGATTATTCTTACTATGGTTCCTGCAAACACGTTGCTTCATCCTTGTAAAAATACTGAGAATCCTATCAGGCAAGACTCGATCAATAGATTCTGTAAATATAATTTAATCTTACTAGATCTAAAATATGAAGATGGCAATGCTAATATCTAGTGTGCTGTTCAGTACGAAAGAAAGTTGTTCTGAACTGTTAGGGAGTTTAGGGGTCTTTCCTGAAATTATCTAAGAACAGGTAATACCATGCTGTTATCTAAGCTAAGACATTAGAAAGCCTAATTCTAAACATTTCTTTTCTTAACAGCCACTGGACGAAGCTCTGAAGAAAGCCCTCACAGGTCATCTGGAAGAAGTGGTTTTAGCTCTGCTGAAAACTCCTGCCCAGTTTGACGCAGATGAGCTCCGTGCTGCTATGAAGGTAACCCACTGACTTCGTCCCAGGTGCTGTGCTAGCACAGCATACGGAGTCTGCAAGTCCCTATATATTCTTTCATATTCTGTTTTGTCTTCCGAGTCTCCCACACTGCTTTTGGACTAGTGAGAATTTAATGAGTGACTACATTAACTTCAGAGAATGAATCAATAAATATGTAAAGGAATAAATATTATATTAATATCTTCCTTGTAATGTCACTGTGTGTATCAAATATCTGTTCTTTTGATAGCTTTACCCCAATTTAGTTGCATACTTTGCTTTAAAGCAATATAATAGAGCTTACTGTAGTTATTAAATATTTTGGGCAAAATTTACTAAAGGGCAAATTCAATATACTTTGTGATATAAAAGCTAATTGATCCTTTTGAGTAACATCTTTTCCCGTATTTTCTTTCTTTCCTTTTCCTTTGATTCAGGGTCTTGGAACTGATGAAGACACCCTCATTGAAATTTTGGTGTCAAGAAAGAATAGAGAAATCAGAGAAATTGAGAGAGTCTACAGAGAAGGTAAGTGGTAATGGCTAATAATTCAAACTGGAAAGAAATTCTGTTGCACTGTCCTAAGATGTAAGCGCATGTTCCTTTGGGGGCTTTGGAACGTCTGAGTGTCAGAATGTTTCCTTATCGCTGGGTCAGCGTCCACCGACCGCATCCGGGGCTCCCAGGCAACACGCAGCGTGCACACGTGACAGTGAAGCAGCCCATGACTTTAACGGAAAAGCTGCCCCCGGAATTAACACATAGGTGTTAGTGGGGAAACTTGATTCATAGCTCTGAGCTTGAGGGAATTGGTACGGGCGTTTTTCTGTTATTTTGAGATTTATTTCATTACAGTGTTTCACTGTTTTGCCCCCCCCCCCAATGGAGGTTATTATAGTTATGCAATTACAGTTATGTAATTTGAAAACATCTCGAAACAAAATATGTATTTCCTGTTTTGTCCTTGAACAGGTAAAGAATTAGGGAGCTTTTTCATTGATGGACAGCTTACGTTGCCATCATAGTGTCAATGAGTGCTCGCCCTTATCTCTGGTTGTGTTCATGAGGGTGCAAGATCAGGCAGATGTCATCTTACAGATTCAGTGAAACAGTAATTTAAATGACAAATGACAGGCCTCAGTGTGGAAGAAAGATACGTGCAAGTCATTTGTCATTTCTTTTTCTCTTTTTCCTCCTTCCTTTCCTCCCTCCCCACCTCCCTCTTATCCTCCCGTCCTCATTCACTGTCTCACTCCCTTCCTCCCTCCATTCCTTTATTGTGTACTGGTGATGTAATCCAGGGTCTTCACACACTCAGCTATGACCCTAGACCTTTTTTTTTGTTGTTGTTATTTTGAAACAGGTCTCCACAAGTCACTAAATGGTCTAGGCTAGCTTTGACCTCCCAGAGTGCTAGGACTGTGTGTCCTCATACCTGACTGCTACTTTGCCTTTTCCTGCTCCTCTGACCTGCTCATTTTCCTGTTTTCCCAAACTGGAATGTGGCTTCAAGAATTGAGAGTGCAAATCTTTCATATTGTCTTCAGAGCAATTTAGTAAAGGACTCAAAATAAGGCAACTTTTAACTTCATTATCTGTGTCTTTACCAATGTTTATCTTAAGTCCATTTATCAGTGCAATAAAAAATGGGTATTATTAATTTAAATTTTTAAAATAGTTTATAAAGGTAAATTTCCATATTTCCCTATAATATCAAAGATATTGCCCAAACACTGTGTTAAGCTACCATTTCTGGTCAATTATAAATACAGTATATTTTTTACTATTGAGGATATTTTAAACAGGTAAGTGTTTGCATATATATATATATGTATATATATATATGTATATATATATATATATATATATATATATATACTATAGTGCATATAAAATAAGAATTTTAGAGTAGAGAATCTCTGTTTAAGAAATGATTTCTGTTTTATCCTTTTAAGTAGCTTTGCACTTATCCTACTGATGAGAGGTTGGCATGCTTTATGTCAGAATTCATAATGTGATACTTTACAAATAAGCAACTTTTTCTTCTTGGCAAAGCTTGATAATGTGTGTTTTCAACCCCAGTATGATTCAGAAACTTCTGTCGCCCTATAAAAACATCAATTTTATGTTCTAATGTTTTACCTGCTATGATTTTTCTATTCCTATATAATGAGGTAAAATTCTTAAATCCCATGAACTGAATATTGTAACACTGTAAATTCTATGCCAATATGGACAGGTTAAATATTGACATTCTATTATTAGCATCGCTATTTTTCAAGAGTTTAATTAAGACTCTTTTTCCCCCTTAATTTCTCAGAACTGAAAAGAGAACTAGCCAAAGACATCACCTCAGACACATCTGGACATTTCCAGAAGGCTCTGCTTTCTCTCTGCAAGGTATAATGCAAACAATCACTTGTGGAAATGCCTCTGCTCTTATGAAGAATAAAACTTTAGCTCCAAGTTCTCTCTAAAATTGAGGAAGAAATACTTTTTAACTTTTTATTGGTAAAACATATATGTCATGGGGTACAGTGTGATGTTTTCATTTGTCAATATGTGACATTAATAAAAAGATAAATGACATATCTAATGACTTACCAATTCCTTATAGGCATACATTTTTTTTTTTTTTTGGCTTTTTGAGACAGGGTCTCACTGTGCAGTTCAGGCTGGCTTTGAGCTCACTTTTGTAGCCCAGGCTGGTCTCGAACTCACAGCAATCCTCCTGCCTCAGCCTCCCAAGTGCTGGGATTACAGGCGTGAGCCACCACGCCCGGCTATAGGCATACATTTAATATTTCTTTAGTTATTTGCAAACACAGGATACATTGTATTGACTATAATCACCTTGCCGTACACGAGGCCCCCAATTTATTCTTCCTCCCTATCTGTTAGAGATTTTGCATCCCATGACCAGCTTTTCCCATCTCCTCCCTCCCCTTATCCTCTCTGATTTTCATCAGTCTACACCCTACTGCTGTGAGGTCAACCTTCTCAAATTCCACACCAAAGTAAATTTATGGTGTTCTCACCTTTCTTGGCCTGCCTGTTTCCCTTGGTGTACTGTCCTGCAGCTCATTCATGACATCACAAATGCTAGGATTTTCTTTTGATCCTCTGGTTTTTCAAGGAATATTATTTATCTGGTTTAAGAGAACTTAAGTAAATCTTAGGATCACATGGTAAAGAAAAACTTATATCCAGACATTTTTTTTTTTTTTTCAGGGTGACCGATGTGAGGATCTTGGTGTGAATGAAGACTTGGTGGACACAGATGCCAGGGTAAGTGGAGGCTCTGAGAGCAGCACTGGATCCCACCCACCTCATGGACACTGGGTCACCCCTTGGTGCTCTTGGCTGGAAACTGGATCTTAGTTTTCCTGAGAAATCAGAGCTTCTATAATGCTCATTTCCTGAATGGAACCCACATTGTTGTAGCCCAAGAATTGAAATTTCAGGTTTTAAATTTTCAGTAGAACTCATGAAGCCAGAGAGGATTGCAAGAGAAAATTTGTCTTTCTTAAATTTGATTTGGCTTTACCAAGTATAAGTAAAGCAAAATAACTTAAGCGAAATAGAAAGAGTGAGTAATCTAACATTCTTTTAACAGTGACAACTAGAATAGTTCATAGATATAAATTTATAGTATAAAATGATTTTGTAATTTAAATATTAACTGACGCTATTTAATACTTAAATTAGTAAAATATACCAAGTGTTATATAATTCTTAAATGCTATGTAGTGTTACATATTGTTTCAGTGAGGTTTCTAGTAATTGATGCATCAAATCATTAGAATAAATGCTCTTTTAGGACATGAAAATTTGACTTTTAATGATACTGAGCAATATTATTTGTATTATTCTTTCCTTACAGAATAGTATTCTGTATAGGAAATTTGCCACATTGAGCCAGTCAGAATAGAACTTACTGGTCTTGTCCACCCACATCTCCAGAGGTACCTTATTCATGCATAATATGCACTAATTAATTTTTGTTAAGTACATACAAGGCAGATGAACTAGTTTGAAATGTGTACAGTAAATTTTTGTAACCACTGGAAGCTCGAGCATTTTAATACAAATTATTCATGCATGTCTCAAATTAGAGTTATTATTTGAATAATTACCCCTAATACAAATTATTCTTGTTTGCTTATGGCATTTCTAAATATGGTTGCTATTTTAAGATTATTAGGGCTCCAAAATGTGACTTTATGAATACTATATGGTTTAGTGTGACCCAGAACGATAATAATAATTAGCATTTCAAAGTTAAGAGTGTACTTGCAATAATTAGCAAATGATTATCTTTTTCATTTTGTCAAACAGAGAATTGTGGTGGTTACTAAGGTTAAATTACTTGCCTAAGATGACACAATTTTTAAATTTCAGAGCCAGAATTCGAGTGTAGACATTATAATACCAAAGTGCAAGCCAGGCATGGTACCTATGCCTGTAGTCCTGGTTACTCTGGAGGCTGAGCTGGGAGGGTCGCTTGAGTCCAGGAGTTCTAGGCTACAGGGCGCTCTGCCCATGGGGTTTCTATACTAAGTCCCACATCGATATGCCGACCTCCGGGGAGCGAGACCACGAGGTTGCCTAAGGAGCGGTGAACTGGCCCAGGTCAGAAAGGAAGCAGATCAAAACTCCCATGTTGAGTAAAGCGCAAGATCTAAATTATGACTGAATTATTACTCTACAAGTACCATGTCCTGATAAACGACTTTGAACTATGAAGAATAAGGAAAATCTTAAGGAGACCTTTGGAGTTGTCCTGATAGAGCACAATGTTAATGCAGTTCAGTTCAGCAAACGTGTATTCTGCAAACACATGTTCACTCACTAGTGTTGGTCAGGTGTCTGGAGAGACGCTGTGCAAGAAACAGGACAAAGAAACAAAGGTCCCTGAAGTCAAGGAACACGCACCCTTAGCCTGCCTACCCGGACTGTATCAAGCACAGAGCAATTGCCTGTATAAATATTTGAAGAGATCTGACACTCCTGTGCCAGTGTGGATGCAGCACTGTGAAACATTTCATTCTGTGTCTGCTGACAGGCCCTGTTTGAAGCCGGAGAAAGGAGAAAGGGGACGGACGTGAATGTGTTCATTACTGTTCTGACCACCCGCAGCTTCGTCCATCTTCGCAAAGGTAACAGAAATCATTCTGGAACCTAGGTAGGGGACAACGCGGTTTTCTTATTGAGTGCACACAAGAGAAAGGGAGGAGAGAAATCCTAAGCCCTGGCTGCCCTGTGTCGCATGGCTGTGATGCCCCTGACACGTTATTTCTGTCTGCCCATCCGTGCAACCAGACAGGCTTCATTTCACAGTATTGCAAATGTGTCTCTGCCTTTGACACACCGTTTATTTATTTTCACTGTTTCTATTTTCCAAAAATATTGGAGTATTGTAGTCACATACTACAGAGCAAATGAAATTCCAGTGATAGGAAACAAAGCAACATAAAACAAACTAATAAAACTTAGAAACAGCCTTTATGCGCAACTTTATCCCTCAGCCTCCTTCTTAGAAGCCAGGGTAAAGGTAATAATCATGTCTACTTAAAGTTCACTATTTGATAATAATACTCTGACTTCTAATTTTAAACCAGAGTGTTTAGCGGGTGGATCTTTCCGCCAGGTTAGATGCGTTTGCTGTCGTTCATGTTTCTGCATAGTGTTAGAGCTGGCAGTAACCTGCCACTTGGAATAACTGTTACCCCTCAGAAATATTTCCTCCAAAATACTCTGAGTTATCAAATGTCCATGTCCAGGGTTGGCATTCCTAGAATGTGAAGTCTCCAAATGATGCTAAGTTATGTGAACAGCTTTTGAAAATATGGTTGAAAGTCAGTTGCCCAAAGACCTCCTTGAATCAGTGACCCCAGTTTCATGAAAGTTTGTTAAAGAGTGACAGGATCCAGTCTTAATGTAAATTCCATGTCCAGTGTTTCAGAGATACACCAAATACAGCGAGCACGACATGAACAAGGCCCTGGACCTGGAGCTGAAAGGTGACATTGAGAGGTGCCTCACAGCCATTGGTACGTAACCCCAGAGGGCAAGAGATTTTTAACCAGAAATTGCATTTTCAGTGGTGCCCTATAGTCTTTTATTTTTCTTAAAAAAAAAAAAAAAAAAAAAAGTAGAGCAAAATGAATCTTGAGAAATGGTGCACATAGGCTTCACATAGAGTCAGGGGGCAGAGTGCAGACAGTGAGGGGACCTTCTTTTTAGCAACCGATATGATGTCCCTTTACTGTGACAATGGATGACCTGCTAGGAAGAGCATGAACATGCCGGCAGTGATTCAGCAGGCCTGGGCCGGCGCCCGGACCTCAAGAGCTCCTGCTAGGTGCAGGTGTTACTGGTGCCCTGGTCCCATGTCTTCTAGCAAGACAGATTAAAGAAGAAGAAGGAGCCTGCACATTGACTTATACTAGTATTTTGTTTGGGCAGCTGCCTTGAAGCTCCTTCTTTCTTGGGGTTTTAAAATCATTGGTTTATTTTTAGTTTTCTTATCAAAGTTTGGAGCAATGCTTTACTTTCATGGTCTTTACACTTCTTTGTTGAAGAGCAGATTATTCAGGATAGCGGGAACTTTGTGGTTGCCAGTGGGTGGATTTAAGGTTAATACAATGCTAAATGGTATTATCTGGGAAGTGGATGCAGGAAGCCACCATCCAAAGGCCATGATAACCTCCTGTTGGCCAGATATGCCTTGCTGAGAGAATGGTGGGGAATGATGATCTATGACAGAATCCCAGTAGTGGAACTCTACTTCTTTTTGTTCGCGGGCATTTTTCACTTTATGGTAAATACATCTAAATGGTTACAATTTTCTTGCAGTGAAATGTGCCACGAGCACACCGGCCTTCTTTGCTGAGAAGCTGCATGAGGCAATGAAGGTACCATTCTACTTATAAGCTTAGCTAGAGCACAAGTCATTTTAAATAGAATAGATAATCCAATAGTGTTTAAAAATAACATTTTATAGCTTTACACTAAAAAAATCATTGTTTTCTTCAGTGTAAGAGGTAATACCCTACCTTTCAAAATTAACTTCTGTTCAATTTGCTGAATTTTTAAAATACATAGAATCTATTATAAAGACCTTGTAAAAATTTATGTCTTACTTGGGATTTGCTTAAAATCTGAGCTACCAGGGGAAGGATAATTTTATTAATCTATTTGTGCTAAGGCTCTGAGTATTATAATCTTCTACTTTCTAAGTTTCATTTGTCTTTCTTATCATGCTGTCTTTCATGTTATGTATTAATATTAAGTCTTTACAAATATCATTCATGTTTATCAAAGTAGAAGGTAGTATTAAGATTAATTTCAAATCCTATTTCACTTCAACTTTATAACATGCGCGCATTATATAGTATACCACTCAGATGTTTGTGTTTTGTGCTGTCAAATTCATAATGATGGAATTATTTTTGTTATTCCTCCAAAGAGAAGGAGGGGAAGAGAGACAGAGAGGGAGAGAGACAGAGACAGAGAGAGACAGAGAGAGAGAGAGACAGAGACAGACAGAAAAAGACAGAGAGAGAGGCAGAGACAGACAGAGAGAAACAGAGAGAGACAGAGAGGGAGAGACAGAGAGAGAAACGGACACAGAGACAGAGACAGAGACAGAGACAGAGACAGAGACAGAGATAGACAGATCATTTAAGCCTAAAGGTCCCCTGTGAAGTGATCTGCTAGACATGCATAATGTAAAATGACAGGCACTGCGGATACTATTACATAGTAGTTAACACAGTGGCTGCCACATACCTGCTGCTGTCTTGTGTGGTACTCAGATAGATACCTGGTACTATGAAAAGGCAAAAAAATTACATATGCACATGGATTGAGAAGTCTATGTAGCTTTAGTGTTAGTTCATCTATGACCTATGTTTGAATTGGAATGAGTCAGAGGACAGAGGGGGTAGAAGAGCATGCAAGATAAAACAGTGATGTCTGGGAAGAGGAAAGGGACTCAGGATTGAACACAGAAAGTGCTGCAACTCTTCCAAGACAGTAAATATAATTAGGGTAGTAGTGCGCTACAGAAGAGGTTGTAGAATTACACATGCATTGTCAACCCTGTTACAGTGATTGGTTTTCATCTGCAGAGCAATAGGAAAATGTTAAAGGCTTTTGGAAAGTTGAACTCAATCATCAGATGAGCAGTTTAAGAAAAGAATTACTGTAACTGTAATTATTGGATGGCTCGTGGAAGAGCGTGGATAGTGGGAGGCCAGGTACGAGGTTGTACGAGCTCATTGCACTGACTGCAAAGTTCACAGCTCTTGTCACTTCCTTATTGCTTATCTACATGTTGGGTGTGTGTGTGTGTGTGTGTGTGTGTGTGTGTGTGTGTGTGTGTGTGCGCGCGTGCGCACAAATATGGGGATAGTTTCTCTGACAGAGATGCCATAGAGGGATAAAATAGGCTTCAATTTAAAATCTGTATTCTTTAATGAGAGTATTTTTGACCTATGAGAGATGCTGATTTGTTTGGGACAGGGCGCTGGAACTCGTCATAAGGCGCTGATCAGAATCATGGTCTCTCGCTCGGAGATTGACATGAACGACATCAAAGTGTACTATCAGAAGAAGTACGGCATCTCTCTGTGCCAGGCCATTCTGGTAAGTTGTGATAGCCACAAGGCCACTTATAGAAATGAAAGTTCATGCAGTATCTTTAAAGAGAAGAGCTGCTGTACAATGTCTACATTTCATGCATAAGATTAATCCAGTTTATGGGACTAATTTAAAAATAAATTAAGCTGTCAATAAAAATGTACAAGATGTGGCTAGGGAGATAGTTCAGTGGTCTAAGTCCCTGCCTGGCATGCACAAGGACTCAAGTTTGATCCCCATTACTACATGTTGTGCCTGCCCTAGAACCAGGGTGTGGTGGAGCACACTGTAATCTCAGTGCTGGGGAGGCTGAGTCAAGAATCACTATGAGTCTGAGCTGTAGAGTGGGACAGTGTAGCAATAAATTAAAAAAAAAAGAAAGAAAAACAAGAACATTTACTAACAAGTTCTATACCAGAGAATTGGCTATATTTTTGAACCAGCATTATGGAAATGTTTGGTTTTCCATTTTAACATTCTAAAACACTTTAGGTTTTTTTTCTTACAGTATACATAAACTTTATTGTTTATTTTTCAAATAATATTAGAGGAAGAGGGCCTTATTTGCAATATTTTTGGGGGACTGGCAAGATAGCTCAGCGACTAAAGCTCCTGCTTAGGCAAGCTTAGACAAGAGCAGGGACCGTATTTTGATCCTGGCACCACATGCCTTGCCAGCCCTGCCCCCCAGGGCAGACTGAGCCATCCTTCCAAAAGAATATCTTTATTTTGTCACATGTTGGATGTTTCAAGTACATATTACCAGACAGAGCTACAAGGATCACAAATTTGGGTCCTGTCTGCTAAATTAACAAGATCCTGTTTTTTTTTTTTAAAAAAGAAAGAAGAATACAATAGAGAAACAGACAGGAATGAAGCCCAGTGTGACGACTCTGTGTCCAGTTTTCACTACTAAAAAATGCTTGATAACTCATTAGAACATTGTAAAATAAGACAAAAAATTAAGGGTGTTGATCTTACTAAAAGATAGGTAACTAACTACATTCACATTATGATTTATATTTTACAAAATATACCAAGAATTTGCACTCTTGGAGTTGGGAATTCAGCTCAGAGGTAGAACGCTTGCCGAGCAAGTGGCCAGCCCTGAGTTTAATCCTCAGCACCAAAACCAAAAGTTGACCTCATCTAGAAATTGCAGGCTTATAACTCTGTCTCCTCCTGATGAATGAATCTGTTATTTTCCCATGTAGGAAATGAGATTATATAGTATTACATTTTATTAAAATCTGTATGATACTATATTTTTTTTATTTGAAGGTAATGCCTCTAACATAATGAACTCAGAGATGTATGTCACCTGAATCTTGAAAATTTTTACTTTCTGTATAGCAATCCAGATCTATTAATTATCTGTTTTCTGGGACTAGGGAAATGACTGAGCAGCTTGAGTTCCTGCCTACCAAGCACAAGGTCCTGAGTTCAATCCCCTATACCAAAAACAAAAACAAACAAACAAAAAACCAAAAATCTGCTTTCTATATTACTTAAATGAACCGTATTTTAATCAATTTGTATGATCTGATGTACACCTAACTTTATTTTATTTTATTTTATTTTATTTTATTTTTGTCTTTTTGAGACAGGGTCTCGTTATGCAGTTCAGGCTGGTCATGAGCTCACTTTTGTGGCCCAGGCTGGTCTTGAACTCACACTGATCCTCCTGCCTCAGCCTCTCAAGTGCTAGGATTATAGGCTTGTGCCACCGTGTCTGGCCTACACCTAACTTTAAAAAGACAAATTCTTCTACAACTAGAATATATTGATTATGACTTTCATATATATGGTTTGTTTATTTTTGGTGATACCAGAGATCAAACTCAGAACCTTGTGCTTGCCAGGCAAGCACTTATTCCACTGACCTATCTCCTTGGCCCAGAATTTCACATCTTTAAATGCACTCTGTTTTGTATCAACAGGATGAAACCAAGGGAGACTATGAAAAAATTCTGGTGGCTCTTTGTGGGGGAAACTAAACGCTCCCCTGGAGTGCTCGAGCATTCTCAACAGAAGACTTCTGAACCACAGTTCTTCATCCTGCGACACTGGCTTAACTAGGAAGTTGGCTGAGCAGGTCTGCAGTGTAGCTACCTACTTTTTGAAAAGCAGTGTAGCCTATAAATCTTTCTTTTTATATCATAACTCTGTATAATGGAGATAAGTTTGTTTTTGAAATATGTTTTCAGAAATCATAAGACTCATATACAAGCTCTTCTATTGCCTGAGAAGGAAGTTTAAGTAGCTGAAAATAAACAATGATGTGATATTTGTCGCGTTACTGGATTTTTATTGTGATTTTTAAGTGTGATCGAGTGGTTTAGTTTGGTACCAAGAGCCTAAATCCTAAATTGAAATTCTTTAATGAAATAGATTGCATATGCTGATTTGAAAAATATGGAAAGATCTTCTAAAAGGACTTCTTAACGTTTTATTCTATGGGTGCAAATTATTGAAATTAGCTCAGTTAAACAAAAGCGTATAGAAAAATCTTCAAAAGACCACAAGGACATGTAATGCTTCATCTTTTTGAATGAATGAATGAATGGATTTTCTATCAAGAAGATATTATATGGGAGCTGGGGAGATAGCTCAGTAGAATAAGTGCTTTCCTGGCAAGCACAAGGGCCTGAGTTCAATCCCCAGTTGTGAAATAAATAAATTAATTAAAAAAAAATAAATAAGATATCATAGGTTACAAACTATTCTTAGATATTTTTAAAAAGCTATTTAGTGCTCATTCCTCGAATGGAGGTACTATCTCCTTTATACAAATGAAGAATTAAAAATATCAATGGACAAAAAATCCCATAAAAATTAATGGATATATGATTTTAAAAAACATTCATACATGTAAAATGCATGCACAAACACATGGTACTTTAACATTTTGTGATAGAAAAGCAGGCACTAAATAATGATAAATTTCTTACACAAAATAGTTATTTATTATGGCTGGCTCAGCCTGCCCTGGGGGTGGGGCTGGCACAGCATGTGATACTGGGGATGGAATCAAGGTCCCTGCAGTTTCCCAAGCTTGCCTAAGCAAGCACTTTAGACCACTGAGCCATTTCACCATCTCTATTATATTTGTAACAATCTACATAAATTTGAAATAGGAGGAAAGAAGATAACTTTACATGGTGAAATCATGGCTCCCCTACATAGATATAGTGGACATTTTGTCCATTTTTAGCTAGGCACAGCAACCAAGTTCTCTACATGCTTCATCTATGCTAAAATATCTTACAAGGGTTTCTCCTATTTTATCAATTTTCATTTTTATTTTCTTATTGCTAAATATTGAGGCAAATACACATTACTGACTTGCTGCTGTTCTTTGTGTTCTGTGATACCTGGTTGCCCAGCGCTGCCAGGTGAATTCTTTCAAGCCCCTTTGGCTACTTCCCTCCCCTAATCTTGTTCCTCTGTCCCTCTATGTCTGTTAAAAATAGAAGAGGGACAGTTTGTATCAGCTAGCATGTCAGTAAATCGGGATGTATCCAGTTTATGGTTCTTGGCATAAGTAGACAAGATGTTGGATAACGGCTAAGTGGGATTTTACACACACACACACACACACACACACACACACACACACACACACACATGTCCAGAGAATTACTACTACTTGGATTAGTTCAAATCTGAACACAGGAGGAGATTCTGCGATTGTGTGTGTGTGTGTGTGTGTGTGTGTGTGTGTGTGTGTGTGTGTGTGATTTCCCGTCTAGTGGTTGTCTCAAGGTTTCAAAGGAGAATCAGAGTTCTGGCCACTGTATTTGTACTCAATGCAAGAAGAGGAGAAAGAAGAAGGGAGAATAAAGAAGGGGTCAATTTTATTTTGCTTTTTTCCCTTTTTTCTTTCTTCCTAGAAATGTTTCCATAAACCTAAGCCCTTGTGTATTGAACAACTTACCAGATTACAAACAGTGATTTTCCATCAGGGACAATTTTGGTTCCAAGAAGACATATGAGAAAGACAACACACTCTTTAGTTTTAATGTCTGAGAGGTGGGGGTGGGGGGGTCATTGGCATTTAGTAGACAGAAGAAGTGAGTCACACAGGTAAATATCTCACAAAGTGCAGGAAGACACCCAAAGCAAAGCATCAGTCTGCCCAACCTATCAGTAGCATTGAGCCTATGATGCTCTGCTCTAAGTTAATCCCAACGGGATGAACACAGTGCATCACAAACAACGCCAAGGCTATAAGCAAAGAACTGAGGGGTTCACAGAAGGCTCTCGGTGTTTTCTATCATACCTTCAGATCTCCAGATACATTCAAGGCTTTGCTCAAGCTTCAACTCAGTTTCAAAGTATTAGAAAAGTCTGTTCCAGATTTTTTTGTTGGTCTATAATTTTAATTGGAACAAAAATGTCTTAGAACAGATTTAATAACTATTCAGCCCAGCCTCTGTATTTACTCTATACTTCTTAAAGGAAACAATGATTAATACTTTATATATGCATGGGATAAGCACTGGGACTGTATTTTTAAGAATTAAAAAAGTTACTTTTCAGTCTGAGTCATTGCCTTCAATGCTCTATGCCTAATGGCTTATTTGTATAAAACTATGTGCCCCCTCCCAGTCAATCTCTGTGACTTGGTGCTTCAATACTAAATGGAAAATGAAAACATTACAGTTTTGAAAAATTACCCACTTGGGAGTCTATTGAACAACTGCATTTTCAAAGCATTTCAAGTGGTTGGCTCTAGAAATACTAGAAATAGAGAGAGGTTCTTATCCCAGCTTTGTATTTGATGGAGCAAGTAGAGGATTTAAATGCCTTGCGAAATTTTAAGGTGAGATAAATACCAGGACTTCTGACTCAGAGTTAAAACACATAATACATATAACACATTCATTTATTTTGTGTTACGAACTATTCAATGACAGAAAATATAACAGCATATTACACCTAGTGATCTAACACTAGAGAGCTAACACTACTCTAAACATATCACTAATTATTTAATTATAGGATCTTATGTATCTATGTGCACTTATTCCTAACTCTGTACAGTATTCCCTTGTTGCTTTGTCGCCATAGGCATTCAACCATTCAACATTCAATTTAATGTTTAGGGACCGGTGAGATGGCTCAGCAGTCTAAAGCGCCTGTTTGGGTGAGCTTAGGCAACCACAGGGACTGCGGTTTGATCCCTGGCACCACACGCTGCACTAGTCCCACACCCTGCACTAGTCCCACACCCAGGGCAGGCTGAGCCAGATATGTTTGCATATATATATATATATATATATATATATATATATATATATATATATACAAATTGATGCTTATGGCTAATTATTTGTTCATGTAGCCTGTAATTTCATACTTGCATCATTATTATTATTATTATTTTTTTTTTTTGTCTTTTTGAGACAGGGTCTCACTATGCAGTTGAGGCTGGCCTTGAGCTCACTTTTGTAGCCCAGGCTGGTCTCAAACTCACAGCGATCCTCCTGCCCCAGCCTCCCGAGTGCTGGGATTACAGGAGTGCGCCACCACGCCCGGCTAAAATACTTGCATCATTATTGAACATGCAGTCAACTGCCTGAACTCAACAAGAGTGGAGCTGTGCTCAAAGTTGTGTTCATCTGTACTGCGTGAAGGATTTCTAAACCCAGCAGAATAAGTCAGAAAACCTATGCTGCTGCCTGAACATGCATTTCAATTTTTCCACTCTGCATTCCTTGTCATTCAGTGATAAAGACTTCATTAAATGAAATATGAACCATTGCAAACGTGTCCGAATAAACATGATTCACTTATCAAAATTTAAGTCTGGCCATCACCAGCACTACCAGCATCACCCATAAACACACACAGACACACACACACATACACACACACACACACACACTCCTCGTACACACATTCAATATCCTTTCACACAGAGTTCAAGCTTCTTTGTTGCCTTACCACAGATCTTAGGTTGAAGAAATAGCTTTCATCGAGGCCATCAGGTGTGGCATTTGCTGTTTACCATCCTCTTTCTGTTGGCCCTGGGCAGCACACTCCCTGGGACTTCCTGTATTTCATGCATGCTGGCCTTCTACATCCCTGTTTCTTGCAATGATGCCTCCTAATTCAAGGATTTTTCACATGAACACTATTTTACTTCATCTCGTCCATAGTAGCTTTATTCACATACATATCTGCTTGAATACTTCAACAGCAATCGCAGTTCTATACGTCTCTATGCATCACATGTCTGAGCTTCACTTTAGCCTTCATTTTATTGTTCGCTTACTTCAATTTTTTTTTTTTTTTTTTTTTTTTTTTTTTTTTTTTTTTTTTTTTTTTTTTTTTTTTTTTTTTTTTTTTTTTCTTTTCGAGACAAGGTCTCAGTTCAGGCTGGCCTTGAGCTCACTTTTGTAGCCCAGGCTGGTCTTGAACTCACACTGATCCTCCTGCCTCAGCCTCCCAAGTGCTGGGATTACAGGCGTGCACCACCATGCCCGGTTATTGCTGACTTCAATTCGCTGGCATAACTACTCCACAGTTCATGAGATCACACTCAGGAATCAAGGTTTGAGACTAATCGTGTTAGCTTTCTTGACGACCATCATGACACACTGCTAGCCAAGAGGAAGGAGATAACATTTGTGATATTTGCGAAGTGTTTGTTAGATATGGTAGAATGTATGAGAGGACAGAGACTTAGATGCCAGAAAGACCCAAGTTCCAGTCAGGCTTCCAGCACTTACTAGATCAGAGGTCCCAAGAGAATAATTACCTATTCTAGGGTCTGGCTTTAATTTTCATCATTAAACTACTCCAGATCCTACAACCACCTGTGGATTGGAGTTGCTCTATGAATTAGATACAATAAAATAAAAGTGACTTACAGTAGGTGCATAAGAAATTAGAGAAACAACCCCTGTCAAACTGAGAGAAAATGAAACAAATCAATTCTTCCCAACACTGAGGTGCTACGTAATGATACATCGCTTAGAATTGATCAGTTATTATTTTTCACCTGCCACTCTTATGCTAGAAAGTGTTAAACTTGGATTAAGCTAATCCTTACCCGTGACTTTTGAGGGTGGAATGGTCTGAGGAGAAATCCTTACACTGGAGCTGTAGACCTGCTCGAGGCTGAACCAGTGGCACAGGATCCTAAAGGGTTGCTGTACTGTAACTGGAAACCTAAAGCGCAGGCAAATGGCAGTGATCTTCTGTCCTTATTTTCAACAGATTTGGGAAGGTTGACTGGGAACCCAAAGAAACCCAACTTCTAAATATTGTTTTGTTAGTTTGGATGAGTAAACAATACACCTTCTTGCAGTTGTCACTGTTCCTTTTTAACTGAAAATTAATATGGAGGAGGTTAAGGTCTTTGCAGTCCCAGCTCAGGCTGAAAGCCCAGTCTCACCCTCACTCCCTGGAGGACTTGGGCAAGTTCTCACCTTCTCTGAGCCATGATTTGCCAGACAATGCAATGAGGACATTAATGATTATGTGAAAATGTGAATGTTATCACCAGCACCAGCACAGAGAAAAGACTCCACAGAACTTCAGTAACTGCTTCCCTAGGAGGGGCTTGTGATGCTTTTCAAATAAAGGAATGTTTCTTTAATGTGGAAGTCAGTGTGGAGATTGCTGAGAAATCTAGGATTGGAGGTCCCATTCAAGCCAGCTGGTTACCTCCTAGGCATTTTTCTAAAAGAACTGAAATAATCACATCACAGCTGTTATGATATACATGAATCCACGTTTATAGCAGCACAATTCTTCATAGCTAAATCTTGAAAAGAACCCAATTGTTTTATCCATTCCTCTATTAATTGAGGAATGGATAAAAAAGATATGGTATTTTTTATACCATGGGGTATTACTCAGCTATAAAAAAGATAAATTTGAGTCTTTTGTAAATAAATGGATGCAACTAGAGACTATACTTGTAAATGAAATAAGTCAGACCCACATGTGCAAACATTGTGTTATCTCACTAGCACGAGAAACTGAAGGAGTAATTAAAATGTAAAAGGCACAGTAGATACCATGTAAGGGAGAGATTTTATTTAGTGGGAAGAAAGAAGTGGGATAATGAAAAGGACATGTGAAAGAAGGGAAAAAGATCTATGTGGCCATGTAGAATGGCTTGGATAATTGTGCTGCCGATTTCTGTTGCTCTTTTGAAAGGAGAATTGAATGCTTATTTTTTTTTTTTCTTTTGAATTTCTTTTTTGTTTCTGCTTTACCTTGTTTTCTTTTCTCTAAACCAATCTTGCATGTTTATATCTGGTGCCTAAACAGATAATTTGAAGATAATGTCATGTAATACAGCAACCATTGTTCAATTCCTATTATTTTTTTTAGTGAAATATGATATCATTTCTAATGTTGCTTTTTTTCTGTCACTATTTTATGTTCTTTAAAAAAATAACATGGTGATATGTTATGGAATGTCCTATAGCCTCCAAGTTGTTACTTCATTTCCATGTACTCTAAGATAATTGAGGATGATTTCTGACAAGTACTGAACTAAGTTATGAGTCAAGTTTTGTCTCATTGTAGATGAATATGAAACTGTAAATGGATCCAGTGTGGAAACAGGGCAAAGATGAAAAGGGGTAGCATAGAATATGACACATAAGATACAAGAAAGAAGAGAGGAAGAGGGCATAGGAAATATCTTGATGAAATCGCAAGAGAAAGAGCTGCGATGGTGGTTCACATTGCATTCAGAATTATAGAAAGAATGGAGATGAACATGGTCAGACCTGGACAAGGAAGAGGAGAATTCGTGAGTCCCCTCATCACAGACAGAGTCATGTAGGCAGCTGCAGGAATGTGTGAAGGTGCAGGCAGGTAGAGTTCTGTGCTGGCTGTGTATCCCCTAGGTCACCCTCCTGGAGGAGCCCGGCACAGAGCAGTGTCACTTTCTTTTTTGTTTTGTTTTGTTTTTGTATTTTAAGGAAGGGTCTATAGGGTGTTCAGGGTCTCACTACTAGATCACACTCCTAGTGATCCGCCTGTTTAGAGCCTCCCAAGAGTTGGGATTATAGGCATGCGCCACCACTCCCAGTCTCTGTTGCTGCCTCAGTGTGCCCTGGGGATGGGGCTGGCACCATGGGTTCAAAGATAAAAACCCTGGCCTCTGTGCCTGCTTGCAGCTGCTTTAGTCTACTGGTCTATTTGGCTGATGCTCAGAGCAGGACTTTGACTTCAACAGGCCACTGTTCCTTTACCTGTAGTGACAGGAAGACTCATGGCTCCAGCTTTGATTACCTGGGCATCAGGATATATGTTTGCAGTTTGGAACATGACATTATTTTTTGATTTGTGTTAATCAAAATTAATATAACATGTGTACATCATGGATTT
This sequence comes from Myocastor coypus, assembly GCA_004027025.1. Classification (NCBI taxonomy): domain Eukaryota; kingdom Metazoa; phylum Chordata; class Mammalia; order Rodentia; family Myocastoridae; genus Myocastor; species Myocastor coypus. The sequence goes on from PVJA010001290.1 coordinate 121,146, forward strand.
TAGCTTGGGCAAATAAGCTTTGTGTAATAAGCCCTGATTCGAGCTTTTAAAAGTCTTGTGATTGACAAAAGCAAACAAACAAAACTATTGTACCTCTTTTTCTCTTTGCTTTAGTTTTAGTTTGTGTAGGACAGGGATCCATAGAAACTCAGGCATAGTCCTGGGCTGAGTCACCAAGCCAACAGCCATCTGGGAAAATGGCTGGGCTTCCCAACGCTGTAATGGCAACTAACTTGCAGGCTTTCTTCTGACTGGAGTCTGCTACTCTGGCTGCATTGTCATGGAGTCTGTGATCCCTGGGATGTTCATTGGAAGAATACAAACCAGTTGTTGATCTCAAATGACTCAACTTTCATATTTGAATTATATTTGTCCCGCACCCACATATATTCGCTCTGATAGCTGGCCAAATAGCTCAGCGGATTACAGCGCCTGCAAGCTGAATCAGGGGCCGGGAGTTCAATCCCTGGGCCTGCCATGTGGGCCCTGACCCTGAGGTGCGCTGAGACAGCAGTTGAGACTGGGTGTGGTGGCATATGTCTATAATCTCAGCTCTTGGGAGGCTGTAAACAGGCAGGTCACTATAAGTCTGATCTAGTAGTGAGACCCTGAACACCCTGTAGACACTTTCCTAAAAATGCAAATATATATGTACTCCTTCTGGTTTCTCTACATTTAGAACATGTTTTTCTTTTTACTGTTTTAAAGATTTTTGTAGTGTTTTGGGCTCTCAGATGTGCTGGGCAAGCTCTCTACCACAGAGCTACAGTCCACAGCCTCTGAATCTCTACTTTGATCTGTTGAACCTTACTATTATGGCACAAAAACACTAAAGCATTATTCACAAAAACTAGCTCCATCCTCATAGAAAATCGCCTTTTATGTTTATTTTCAAAAGACAAAAAAGACAGGAAGGAAGAAAGGGGAAGTAAAGAGAAAGAAGAAAAGATTCAAGAAAGGAGGAAGTTGAAGATATTCTATTCTCTATATCAGAAAACAAAATGAAGTAACGGAGCTTAGAAAGACAAAACCAGTGTGGTCAAGGACAGCGACATGCCCTGCTTGGCTGATGAAAAATGAAAATGTGGTGAATTCTTGTACAGAAATCATAAAAAAATTCAACAGGGAGAGAGCAGATGCATAGCTAACATGGGTTCTTTTGATCATAAGCCCTTGGGAAGCCAGCTTTCACTATAGCGTCATTATTCCATTTTAAGATAATCCACTCCTCAGGAGCCCTCATATGCAGCTTCGTGGGCAGATGAGAACTTCTGCGGCATGTGCTATGTATGGGTCTAGGTCTGACCTGGTGATGTATGCTTGTAGAGCCTTCTGTGTGGTTAGGTAAAAGACAGACATTTCTCAGTTGCCTGTGTTATATGAATTTTTAGAGTGTATTGAGGGGAAGGGTCTCTGGAGCTATCTCCTCACCCTCTTGCTTCCTGGAAAATATCTTTTTCATCTGGGAATACTGGATGTGAGAGGTCAAAGTCTGTAGCTGGTTAGCTTCAGAGGTGAGACTACCTATCACTGTTGGATTTTAAACAAAGTCGGACAGAGTATAAGTTCTTCTTCAAGTACATGGCAACTAGGAAGAAAGATAGCTAAACCACAACCAAAATGTTTTCTCTATAAATCAGTTGTGCTTCATGGAACTACATGATCATTTTTGTAATACTTTTTCAAAACATTTACCAAAGAAAATGTTAGATTTCTATCTCAAAGAAAATCAGCTGAAAGGAAGCAGCCTTTGCTCTGGCTCGGGTGCCTGCAGCATCCTTCCCGTGGCTGGCCTGTTCTGTTGCTGGCCTGGGGGAGGCAGAATGTCTGCATGCAAGGGCAGGAGAGGAGCAAAGCGACGAACCTAAGTGGCCCGGAACCCGGAAGACAGAGAACTCGGAGTTAGGGAGAAATGATCCCTCTCAGAGGCCTGGCTGGGGGAGGGGGGGGGCAGCCTGCCCTCTAGGCCCCGCAATTGTCACAGTCTTCCAGCAGTAGCAAGAGCTGCTCAAAGTTAGACATGAGCCTAAGAGAACATTCCAGATCCACACTAAAACCATCTTGATGCTTCTATTTGGTGAACTGTGTAAGAATATCTGAGGGCTGGCCTGGTCGCCCAGGGGTGCCGAGCCTGGAGTTCAATCCCGCACATGCCGGGCTGGTCCCCTTCCCCGTCCCCACATGCACTGAGACAGCGATTGAGACTGAGCGTGGTGGTGCACGTCTGTAAGCCCAGCACTTGGGAGGCTGAGAACAGGAGAATCACGACAAGTCTGACCTAGTAGTGAGACCATGTAGACCCTGTAGGCCTTGCCCTAAATTCATTAAAAAAATATCTGTTGACTTTTTGCTCGATGAACTCTACAGTGAATCTATTCAGTGAAGTTTTAAGAATTGTTATTCTTTTTTTCCTTCTAAATTTTTTTAAAGTGGATGTGTTTCACTCATTGTTTATTCTTAGTCCTGTGTATTATTATGAATTCAGTAGAAAATGACAATGTAAGGCTCATCCTTGTGCATACGTATTGTATTGGCTCTTTTTCTGATTCCCAGCGTCATTCACTGAAGTCTAGGCCTCCTGCGGCTCATCCTTGAAGGTGCACAAGCCCTTGTACCTGCTGCGGGCTGCCTTGAGTTCTACTGCAGGGAGCGAGCGGCAGAGACGGCTGAAGTGTTTCACCATAATACACACAGTTAGTTACAAACAGCACCACACACTTGCTAAAACACAGTGCTGACCCGTGAGGAGCTGTCAGGCTATTTTTAAACACAAAAACCTCTGCTAATAAATGTGTTAAGTATATAAATCAACATGCATTATTCAATATAAGCTTCATTGCTTTGAATATATAATCATTATATATAACTTCTTAATATTGTGTCTTAGTTACTTTTCTCTTGTTGCTGGGACAAATATCTGACACTCAGAATGAAGGAAGGAAAGGTTTATTAGCTCAAAGTTACTGGAGATTTCAGTCTATATTTGGCTGGCCCAAGGCTGAGTGGAACAGGGCAGAGAGCATCCAGTTCATGGCGGCGGAACAGCAACAATCACGACAGAGAATCGACCAACCAGGGCAGCAGAGAGCAACAGCTTAGTCTGTCTCTCTGTCTCTCTTAAATTACATCAGGCTCTCTGCCTTAGCCTATCAGCCTCAGGCCACACCCATAGTCTCAGCAGTATTCAGACCATAATCCTAACAGTGGTAAAACAGGTAATTCCAGTGGATCATCATTCAAATCTCAAACTCTAGAAGTCCCCGCCCATGATTGCATGAGGTTTTGGGAAGACAACAAGACAGAAACCATAACATATTGGTTTGCTTCATCCAACTGTATCAGAAATTTAGGAAATTTGTAAAATAAAAAATGGTGAAATACCATGGAGAAACAGGCATACTTTTCACTTACTTGGAAGAACTTCATGTTTTCTAACAGAAATCATAGAATTGAACTGTAATACTATAATCGCCATTCTCACATGTTACAAAACTCTTGTAAGTTTCTAGAGTCGCGGAGGGCACATTTGCCTATAAACAGGAACATTGCTACTGGATTTTGATTGTTTAACCCTTTATCTTTGATCATTTTCATTCTTATCCTTGAAAGAATCTTCTTAGCAAGCACTAAGAGTATGCCAACATATTCTCAGGTTTGTATTAGCTAAAGAGCTTGATACTGTATTTTATGTTGATTTAAATGTACAGTTTTGAATTTTATTTCCAAATGAGGCAACGATTTTTGCGACGTTTCTTTCTATTTTTGATATGTACTGCCATCTAGTGGCAATATTTAAAACTTCCCCTTCACTGCATAAAGCAGTGGAAAGAGAAGCGCTGCTCTTTCAGGAATTAGAAACAGCAGGACTAGAACAACTTCCGTGTTTGAATATAGAGAACTGCATACAATGTAATAGGCCTAGAAGGAATTTATAGGACACAATTAAGCCCAGGACACACAAACTATATCTGTGTGTATAAAAATATTTAAGGACTACGATAGAACAAAAGTTATCGACGACCGGTACAAACTACATCCATCATGGAAACACAACAGTGATTTGATAGATTTATTATATTTACTTCGAATAAAGCTTTAGAAAACAAATATCCATTTTCCCCGGATTCAGCTTTTCATTGCGCAGCATGACTGGAGCATAGAGCTTTAGAAATCACGGGGACCGTCCTTGCGCCTCTGGCCCAGGATTTCTGGGGTAGCGACCCTGCGACTTGGCCCTGACCCATTACGTCATCTTCACTCACCCCGCTGCGCTACCCGGGGAGCTCTGTGATAGCCGTCAGGGATTTTATCACTAAGCATTGACCACTCTAGTCTTTGCTCTCTCAGTCTCCCCTTTTCACAGTTGACGGTTCTCTTTTCTCTCCGTTCAGGGCCTCAAGCCTCCAATTTGCCCATAGTTCCTTCCACCTCTACCTTTAATTCTCTGGTTTCTTAGTCATGTGACCACCTCCTGTGTTTCTTTGCTGTTGTCCAAAATGGTCTCCTTGGATTACTGATGATTCCATGCTAGCTCCCATGCACGGTTCTAATCTTACATTCTCCTCTTGCTGCCCTTCTGACACAAGCCAGTGACAGCTGCCCTCCCAGCGCTGCCCACTTGCTATCCAATGACCTGCTCAGTGCTTGTATGATCCTGGGGAAATTGAGCTTTTCAAGTCCACCTTTTCTACCCAACTCAGAGCCTTTGGAAGAAGAGAACAGACCTGTAAGGAACCATTAAGATATTGTTGGGAGCCTCTGAGCTGGAAATTGATCCTCTGTGGGAGGGCAGGATGAGGCCTCGATGCCTAAGCAGCCAGGGTACCTCAGGCTTGAACAAAACATCCTTCCTGGACATTGTAGGCCATTAGTCACAAGGCAACCAGTCATCTTACATCTTTGCAAAAGGCAGTTATTCTCAGGTGGGGACTTTGCCTCGCAGGCTTGGCCTACCACCTGATTTCAGCTATTATCTCTTGCCTTTAGTCTCTCAATCCTCTCCATGATTTATCCCAGATCCCTGAAGACATGGCAGCTATTTGATGGGATCAACTTCGCACTGAAAGCTGGAATGTATTGTACACTCCACCTGTCACCAGTGACTATAACTGGGGATAGAAAAGGAGTGAGAAACAGAGGCATTTTACAGCAGAAGCGTGTGTGGGGGTTTTAACAGCCAAAGCCATCAGTAAAAAGGAATGACTCCATTCAGAACCCAACAATTTAAAAAAACAAAAATTTTTCTTGCAGGAATGATTTTTGCCTTTAAATACTCTTTGCTTCTTGTCTCCTGGCACTGTAAGAAATGACTCTTGGCTTTATTATGAATTGTCTCAAGCCAGTGCACACATGGAAGGCTCAGTTTTTCATGCTTAAGATCACACATACGTACAGAACAGAGAGTGTTCATTCTGACATCATGGAAAGAAATAAACAGGGTTTTTCGAAAGTGAAAAAGTAAGCGGAAAAAAAAAAAAAAAACCGTGTTGGTGAGGCATGAGATCAAATGATCAGTTATAGCATTTCTTTCTAGAGATCTTTAAAATTAAAAAATATTACCCTAAATCCTAATTATTTTCTTTACATTATGAGTACTTTATTACTTTTAACTATGTGAAGATAAAAGGAAAACATATTTTCACATTCTTGGGCGTTATTTTTCAGTTCTTTAGAGCAAAAGAATACTGAAAAACACACTGAGAAATTATACTAACTTCTTCATTTTTTTTTCATTTATACAGATAAACATGGACATGTTATTAAGTTAGGAAAATGGTATATTGGGCCACAGAGATAGCTCAGTGATCTAAGCACCTGCCCAGGCAAACACAAGGATGAGGCTTCAGTTCCTGGTGTGACGTGCTGGTCCCGCAACTAAGCATGGTGTCGCACACCTGTAATCCCAGTGCTGGAGAGGCTGAAACAGGAGTATCACTAAGACTCCAAGCTGTGTACTGAAATCCTGTACCAAGTACCAAAAATAAAAGGATGCAAGAAAGAACAGAAATGGTACAGTATCTGGAGTTTTCCCCCATTTTGTGTTCTCAGCATGGCTCTTTCTATTACTTTTATTTGAAAAATCATTTAAATTACCCAAGTTACCTTTCCTAATTTAATTTTTATACTGCCAAGGAAAATACGATATTCCATAAGTAAATGCCTCCAAAACATCCACGTTCTTCTCCAGGTAGCTATCTGTAGTGCTTCTTAGTAGAATTACACAGATTTAATTCTTTTATTATCATTAGAATGCATATACTTTTGTACCTAGCACAGAATATGAAAATAGTATCTTTTGCAGTCTCCGTGGTATCATCTACTTTTGCAAATTTTTTAACTGTTATTATTTTAAGTTTTACAAATAATTACATTCACACATTTAAATGTTGGTTTTATTGTGAAGTGGCTTTGGCTCTAGATGTGATTAAGCCTGGTGTTGCCATGATTTTGGTAAGTGAGGATGTATTTCCTGCTCCTAACAAGCAACTTGGAGGTGTGTGACTGTAGGACTGGCCCAGATGTCTAGCAGGATCGGCTCCCCAGGGCAACTTGCGCATCTCTTGTCTTTTGCTCGATGGATATCCATAAAAGCACCTTTTCTTTTCATGCTGTTCTTTGGGGTACATATTGCAGTCAGTCGCAAACACTGAGGCTCAACCATTCTATACTTAGCCTTTTACTAAGTGCTCCAGAATCACCGGTCCTTTTACCACTGTCTCTGTCCAATCTGACCTTGGCTGCACTGGCGTTTGATGGAGAGAGACAGTAGCCATGTCTTCCTCAGCTAAATTTAACATGCATTTTCCCTTGTTTTCTGTACTGTGATTTGTCTGTGCACAAGATCTTTTTACCATCAGCATGTACTTTTCATATGCAATGACTACATTTATTGTAGCAAACTGGTCCATGTCCATGACACATGCGAACTGTTTTCATCCCCATCTCTCCTACCCCTCTCTGCTCTTTCAGTACTTGGTCTCTTTCTCATTTGGGAAAGCTCTATTTATAGTTTTTCCTTCAATTCTTTTTTTCTCATTCCTTTTCTCTCCCCTTCTCTCACCCTCAGTCTCTTGATCCTATCAATTTTCTGTGCTATAGAAATAAAACACTCACGTGGCATGTTCTTGGTGTCTGTTCTCTAATAATTGTAAAAAATGAAGTCTCTTTGAGCATATCTATTCAAGTAAAATTTTATAAGCATCATTTTAAAGTGTGTCTATGTGATAATTGATGCATTGTGTCAACTTGAGAAGTTTAGAAGCTTATCTATGTGACTCAGTGGGAGGCCAGGGTCTTTCCTTTGTAATCATGCTGGGTCTGTGCAAGGGGAGGGTGCAGAGATGGCACCGGTGTAAAGGACCCACCTAGGGTGGAGAGCCTGTGTGCAACACAGGGGGGAACAAACTGCTTGGGCTGTCTTCTGCCACCTTGCCCTTTGTCAGTGCCGCCTGCCTTGCTGGTTCAGGATTGATGTATCCACAAAGTGTGAGCTAAGTAAACCTTTGCTTCCTTAATCTGGGGTGTCAGGTATATTGTCTCAGCAATGAGAAAAAGTAACTAAGGCATTCTGTAAACATATAATGTGCATATGCTGTATATTTCATTTTGTAACTCAAAGGTTCTCATGAATTAAAAATGTAATAGCAAACACATTTAATTTGGCATATCAATGATTAATGTGGGGACTGGGGAGAGAGCTCAGTATAATAAACGCTTGCCTGGCAATTGCAAGAGCCTGAGTTGAATCCTCGGAGATTAATTTAGATGGTTTGTTGAAAAAAAATATTTATTCTTACTTGGGAGGCTGAGACAGGAGGATGGGAGGATCAGTGCAAGTTTGAGATCAGCCTGGGCTACAAAAGTGAGCTCAAGTCCAGCCTGAACTACATAGCGAGATACGGTCTCAAAAAGACAACAAAAAGCAAGAAAAAGAAAAAAGAAAGAGAGAAAGAAAGAGGGAGAGAGAAAGAAAGAGAAAGAAAGGAGAAAGAGAGAAAGAGAGAGAGAGAGGAAAGGAAAGGAAAGGAAAAAGAAAAAGAAAAAGAGAAAAAAAAAGAAAAATAAAAAGAAAAAATATTTATTCTAAGCTTGATATTTCTGAAGAGTGTAGGGCTGTAACAGAAAACGCTCCTCCCCGCACTGCACGCTTCAGTTTCCTAGTTGCCCAGTTCCAGATGCTCTTGTCTATTAGAAATGCCTGGTCACTGTGGTGCACATACCTTACCTACGTCAGTCCGCAGCTGGCCAGCCATTCTGCCTCTGCAGATCCTGCCTCCTGGCCTCACGTAAGCCCTGGAGCACCAGAATTTAAGGCCTGGTATTCCAGGAACGAGCCTGCTCAGCACGTAACCATATAGATACATCATCCTCCAAATTTGGGGTGTCATATTAGTGGCTTTTTTCCTTCTCTCTCTTTTTATTTTACTTTTTTTTTTAACTTTTAAAGAGAATATAAAAAAATATAGTGACTTTTGGATGTGATACAGAATTATCATTAGAAGTGACCCAGAACTTCGCTAAGCAAATGACAGAAATTCAGCCATGGTTGTTATATTGTCTGTGGTTGCTTTAACATAGCTGTTCAGGTTGCTAGATACCAGCCTGTCAGGTTGGTCCAAAAATTTAAAAGGAGAGAGAGAAAAAGAAAGTGTAAACTTCTCCTCTCAATAGACCAGCAGAAATCAGTAGTACAGTTAGCCACAGTATCCTCCATATGCACAAACGTGCTACGTCTGCCCTTCCTTCCTGTTTTCTTTTCCTCGTCCCGGTGGCTCCTTCTCTTGCAAAGATTTTTTCCCTTTTAAAATATTCATTATAGATCTGATCTATTTCACTTACGAATATAGCCTCTGGTTGCATCCATTTACCTATAAAAAATTCAATTTTTTTAGCTGAGTAAATACTCTTCTGTATAAATATATTATAACTTTTATATCCGTTCCTCATTTGATGAGCATCTGGACATCCAAGATTCAGTCTTGACAGTGCACTGCTATAAGCTTGGGTGCACACATAGTACTGTGGCATGAATGATTTCTGTTCTTTTAGAAAAATACCCAGGAAGAGAATATCTGGGTTTAATCCTAGGTTTTTGAGGACTCTCTGCTGATTTCCGTAGTAGTTTTGCCAGTCTATGCTGCCATCAACATTGGAGTAGGAGCCGGGAGTGATGGCTCACACCTGTAATCCCATCACGTGGAAGGCTGAGGCAGGAGGACTGCTGCGAGTTCGAGACCAGCCTAGGCTACAAAAGTGAGCTCAAGGCCAGCCTCAACAGCATAGTGAGACCCTGTCTCAAAAAGACAAAACAAAACAAAAAAACCCCCAAAACATTGGAGTAGGGTTCCTTTGTCTCTACAGCCCCACTAACATTTGAGCGGTGATATAAAACCTCAGTGTTGTTTTTACCTGCATTTCTTGAACAATCAATGACACTAAACATTTTTTCATGTATTTATTTGTAATTGTGCTTCTTCATGTGAAAAATGCATATTCTCCTCAGATGCTCATTTTTGGATTAGCTCTTTGAATTATGGAGTCCTAATCTTTAAAAACAACTTAGATGTTCTAGATAGGAGACCTTTTTCTGAGGGACAGCATGTTAAGTTACATTCCCAGTTCATAGATTTTCTTTCTATTCTGTTGGCAGTTTCTTTTGATGTGCAGAAACTTTCAAACACATGAGATCCCAATTGTTGATTATTTGATGTTCTTTTCTGTGTAGTTTTGTTTTTGTTGTTGTTCATGAATTTTCTACCTACTCCTGTGCCTTCAAGACTTCTACACAGCCTATCCTTCAGTAGTTGTAGTGTTTCTGTTTTAATATTTAAGTCTGTTATTCATTTTGATTTTAGTTTAGGGCATGGTGGTAGACTTATCTCTAATTTTAGTGTTCGGCAGGTGGAAAGTCAGTTTTGTTATTACAATTTATTAAAGAGACTATGGTTCTTCCAGTGAACATGCTTATGATTGTGTCTGCATCTTTGAATCAGTTTCACTGATGTTGTGCGAGCATCATGCTGATTTTACCACAGGAGATCTGTAGTATGATTTCAAGTCAGAGATTGGGATGGCTCCTGCCTTGCCTTTGTTTTCCAGGATTGCTTTTGCCATTCTTTTTTTTTTTTTTTTTTTTTTTTTTTTTTTTTTTTTTTTTTTTTTTTTTTTTTT